>JAULKM010106161.1:0-24291 GCA_032355605.1 Rubia tinctorum | reverse complement strand
AATTGAGTGGTGATGATTCCTTGTTAGTTGCTCTTGAATGTGATAATCATGATGCATGCAATGTATATGCTATAAGTTCTAACTTAAAGGTAAGCTATGAGGACTTGAATGAGCATCCAAAGATGAATTCAAACCATCTTCCTCCACCTCTTGAGGAATCCAAGAAATTAAAACTCTTGCCATCAATGAAGAAAGCCCCGGAGATTGAGCTTAAACCTTTGCCAAGTAACCTCAAGTATGAATTTCTTGGGGAAAGGGAAACACTCCAAGTCATTATTTCAAGCAAACTTACCAAGGAGCAAGAGCAGAAGCTAATGGAAGTTTTGGGGAGGAATAAGGAAGCAATTGAATGGACTATTGCTGACATCAAAGGTATTAGCCCATCCACTTGCATGCATCGAATCTTGTTGGAAGATGCTGCAAAACCTGTGCGACAACCTCTACGTCGTTTAAATCCACCTATGGTGTGGTAAAGGTGGATATCCTTAAATTGCTTCAACATGGGATGATTTATCCAATTTTGGATAGAAAATGGGTAAGTTCAACACAAGTGGTGCCAAAGAAGAGTGGGTTGACGGTGGTTGAAAATTATAAGGGTGAGATGGTGCCCACTCGGGTCCAAAATGGATGGCGCGTTTCCATTGATTATCGGAGGTTGAATATGGTAACCCGGAAGGATCACTTCCCGTTAAGGTTCATTGATCAAATGCTCGAGAGGCTTACAAGTCACCCATATTATTGCTTTTTGGATAGGTATATGTGGTACTTTCTAGTGGTCATTGCCCCGAAGGACCAAGAGAAGACAGCCTTCATGTGCCTCTTTGGGACGTTACCAGCGTATGCCTTTCGGGCTAAGTAATGCCCCGCCACTTTCCAAAGGTGTATGTGTATGGTAAGCATTTTCTCAGAATTTGTTGAAAATTTTGTTGAAGTATTCATGGAAGATTTTACTATTCATGTAATTCATTCGATAATTGTTTAGTAAATTTAGCACAAGTTCTTAAGCATTGCATTGATACCAATCTTGTGTTAAATTCTGAGAAATGTCACTTCATGGTAGAACAAGGCATTGTTTTAGGCTACATTGTCTCCTCTAAGGGTATTGAGGTAGACAAGGCAAAGATAGACACAATTCAAACTTTGCCTTATCCTACTAATGTGCACGAAGTACACTATTTTCTTGGTCATACAGGATTATACCGCTGGTTCATCAAGGATTTTCCAATATTACATCTCCTTTGTGCAAGTTGTTGCAAAAGGATGTGGAATTTGTGGTGGACGGGGGTTATAAAGGGGCCTTCAATTTATTTAAGGAAAGGTTAGTTTCATCGCCTATCATTCAACCCCCAGATTGGTCCATGTCTTTTGAGATCATGTGCAATGTAAGTGATTACGCAGTCAGAGCAGTGCTTGTTAAAGAGTGGGGAGGGTGGCTCACGCCATCTACTATGCATCCATGACTCTCAACGAGGCTCAAAGGAACTACTCCACCACAGAAAAAGAATTGCTAGCGATGGTATTTTCTTTAGAAAATTTTTGATCTTATTTACTTGGTACCAAAGTTATTGTTTACACTTGCCATGCAGAGGTTCATCACTTGATAACGAAGAAAGAGGTCAAGCTAAGATTGAATAGATAGATCTTGCTTTTGAGCGAGTTTGGCTTAGAGGTACGAGACAAGAAGGGCACGGAGAACCTTGTAGCCGATCATTTGAGTCGGTTGGTTCTATGCCAAGAATTTGAGGTATAGTCATCAATTACGAAGCACATATGGGAGGAGTTCCCCTATGAACAATTGTTCGCAGTCGGGAAATTCCAAACGCCGTGAAATGCCAACATTGTGAATTTCCTTGTCTCCGGTAAATTTCCTCCCCATTTTTCCAAAACTAAAAAAGATAAGCTAAGAAGTGATGCTAAGTATTATGTGTGGGATGATCCTTTTTTTTGAAACATTTTGTAGATCAAGTTGTTAGAAGATGCATCCTGAATAATGAAGTGCATTCAATTCTTTTTTTGTCATTCTTATGCATGTTGAGGTCATTTTGGGGCAAAAAAAGACCGCTAGAAGAGTCCTAGACAGTGTTTTTTATTGGGCTACTTTGAATAAACATGCATACATATTTTCCAAATATTGTGACCAATGTCAAAGGGTAGGAAATAAATCTTCTAAAAATGAGATGCCTCAAAAAGCTATGTTGTATTGTGAAATATTTAATTTTTGGGGCATTGATTTTATGGGTCATTTTCCTAACTCTTATGGCTTTACATACATTCTTTTTGCTGTTGATTATGTGTCAAATTGGGTTGAAGCAAAACCCGCTCAATCTGATGATTCTAAAGTGGTTGCAGATTTCTTGAAAGATAAAATCTTCTCTAGGTTTGGGGTTCCTCAAGCCTTGATTAGTGACCGTGGCACCCATTTTTGCAATTGAACAATAGAGGAACTCTTAAATAAGTATGGTGTCACACACAAGACATCCACCACTTATCACCCACAAACCAATGACCAAGCCGAAGTTTTCAATAAGGAAATTAAGTTCATCATTCAAAAAAGGGTTAACCCTAACAGGAAGGATTAGAGTTCTCGGTTGAATGACGCCCTGTGGGCATATTGGATGGCTTATAAGACACCAACCGATATGTCACCATATCGGTTAATCGTTGTAAATCCATGCAATTTACCTGTGGAAATAGAGCACAAGGCTTATTGGGTTATTAAGCACTTCAACCTTGATATAGATGAGACCGGTTTGCATAAGCCATGAGCATAGTGCTGGCATGGTCTGTGTCACCCAACATGGACCGCCGGATGGAGCTTTATTTTGATGCTTATGAGTGCACATCCAGTGTCGTTTGGCGCCGATCATCGATTGGAACCTCATTTTGCTCAGTAGCATGGCACGGGTTGTGTCATTCTTCACACCCCGTGGGCTGTTCATTGCATTAGTGACTTGAAACGATGTAAACCATGTGAAATAGAGTTGTTTGTGCCCATACTTTGCCATTTTTTTTGTAATGGATAGAAGACATGGGGCACGAGCAACAGGAGTTGGCATGGTCCGTGCTGGGGCATTTGGCACCGGCCATGTTCTTGGCACGATCCGTGTTGAGCACTCTTGACATGGTCCTTGCTAGGTTACCTTCGTGTCGGCTTGGCTGGCCTCGTGCTAGCCTTGGCTAGTTCGTGTCGGTCGATCGGCCGATTTGTTTAAACCGCTACGGATGAACCGTTTATCCGATGTGAGAGTTCTTGTAATCGATTGTAGAGTGGTCAAAAAGACGAATCCAACGGTGCCACCCATAAAAGGCTCATTTTTCTCGAATCTTTCCCAGAACTCTATGAAACTCTCGGATTACAATTCATCCACTTTTTTGTCTTTCTTCTTCGACCCTTCTATCTTCTATCACGTTTTGATTCATGGCCTTTAATCTTCTACCATCCTTGCGAATGAACTTCTACTGTCTATTACCACCCTTGCGGATGACCTTCTACAATCTACGCTGAAGTGCTCACGAGAAACCTACTAATAAGCTCACAAAAGAATATCTAGGCACTCGTGAGGATATAGTGTTCATTAGAACCAATTAATTCTACAAAACTCGGGATTTAGATAAGAAAATCAACATTGGTTATCTAAACTCTTTGTAATGTAAACCTAACTAAAACTAGCAATCAACCAAACAAAACATTATAATAAATGTGTCAAATGCATTGGTTAACGCATGCATAAATGTGCACATAAAAAATCTAGTGGAAAAAATCGTTGGTTAAGGGAAATAGAGTACAATGTATAGTTCTCTCTCAAATACTTCATAATCCATAAATTTCTGCACCCAAAGAACCTAAAGTGAAAATTATTTTAAATAAAATTCCAATAATACCACAAAATATGAACACAATTAAACACACATCACCATTGTAATATTTACATCATATTTTAATTAGCCTAATTATTCTGATGGGCAAGATTACTTATTTCAACAGTACAAGTGTCCTCCATGCACATGCAGAACTGGTTTTAGGATGACCTAAGGATGAAAAATAAATTCAGTTTTTTACCACAACCGCACGCTTGCTCTTCCCCTACATCCTCTCCCTTGGAAAGACCAAATTTAGTTGCTTCGGAGAGAGAAAAAAATCTGAAATGGTGGCTCTTTTAGTAGGTGTAATTATTACAACGTTCCACCCGAGGGGCGTAACCGTTACGCTTGAACCGACAGGGTACTACCTTCTCTATAAATATCATCCCCTGATTTCTATCATCCACCATCCCTGCTTCCATGCACTCCACATTTTTAAGATCTGAAATATTTTGCAACAGTTTTCCGCTTACCATGAAGAAGGGGAGAAAATGACTATAATGGTGCTATAGTAGCTCATATTGGATGCTAATAGGGAGGACGCTCATTCTTTTATTTTTCCATGCAGGAGACACATTTACAAATGCATCCTCGGTTTTTTTCCGTTCTGCTTCCTTTTTTTCCTGCATTCGAGTTTGTCTTTTTCTTCAAAAAGCTAAAGAAGCATTTCACAAATGCGTCTTCTCCTGTGAATTTGTTTTTTTTTCTTTTGTTGGCTTTGGTTATCGAATGTTGAGGACTCATTTTAGTAATGCGTCCTCCCCTTTCCACAACTTTTTAACAGAGTTGGATTCTCTGCTTTCGCTCACTTCATTTTCACCCGATTTCTACTTCCCTTCTCCCACTCTCCGCTTTCATTTCTCCCCGTTCTCTTCCTTCTCGATCCCTCGGTCCTCTCCCTTTGTCATTAGTGGCCGAAGATGGAAATTTCCAGTTCGTTTTGAAGTCCGAAAAGCCCAGAACGGGAAGAAGGTAGGTCATTTTTGGCTATGTGATTTTTCTTTGTGTCGTTTTGGCATGAATTGTGATGTTTGGGTGTTTTCTTTGTCGTCGTTAGGTTTGGCCTCGAGCACCTTCTGGCCATCTCGGAAGAAACGCTGCGTGGAGGCCGTCGACTGGGTAGCACGCGCCGACCAAAGCTGCGCGTGGTGGTCACGCGCCCCCATTTCATCGGTGCGGGAGTGATACGCGCCACCGCCGATTTTCTTGTTTTGGGTGAAACCGGCTGGAATAATTTTCTAGGTATTTTTAATGGTATTTCGGTGTATGAACTGGGAATTTTCATTGGAGAAATTTATTACATATACTGTGTAGATGGTTTGAAATGTATGGCTAATTTTCTGTTCTGTCAATGTTAAATGATTTTTTTTTTTGAAAAAAATATGTTTTATGAAGATACAAAAAGTTTTGGAGACAATTGTGAAATGTAGTGTTTATTTAGGTGCGCTTTGGTTGTAGAAAAATTATGAATCTTCAAATTGTAGCGCCACCATTCAACTAAATAAACCAGTCCTCCAAGGTGGTGGTGGAAATCATTTAATCCCATGCTAACTTGTCCATTGTGTACCTTGTTCCCGAACGACCTAAATTTGCTAATGCGAACGGAGAAGGAACCAGATGGCCCAATTTTTGGGATAAGAGTCCGACCGTGGCTCCTATTGGTATTTTCCACCTTTCTTGTATCACATGGCCAAGAATTCTTCGACGAAAGCCTCCACCATATTGGGGTAGAAATTCCCCTCCGGAGTCAGCGCTCAAAGGACTTGGACGTTCTAACCGCGACACTATGAGATCTCTCTGTGGAAAAATACCCCCCATAGACAAGAGTCGCTGGACATATCGCAAAGCCAGATGAACTATTGTGGTACTCTTGCATAAATGCTTCCTCTTTCTGCTGGAAAGAATCCTCCAAAAATTGCTCAATGAAAATGGAAGGCCTTTTCGGTGTGTCTTCAGAATCTCTTTCCCGTACTTCCACTCAAATGCTTGGGTAATATCACAATGTGACATAGTGTACTCCTTATCATCCAAGTGGAAATGGATGACCCTCATGTCCGTTGCTATCTCTAAGGTCGTCAAAAACTCCAAAGTCTACCGTATGTAAGTCTTGGAATACTTGTCTAAGAAACCCTCTAGGCCTATTCGGTTTAGCAAATATGTGACAGGCTTGAGTAGGCCTAGATATGTCAAGGTATCCTTGCATGTAAACTTCGTCTCTAATATGGTCCTCTTTGGGCTTTTCAAGTACTTCCATCTTCGAGCCGCACTCCCGAAAAGGGTGGTCAACCCCATGAACTCATCAACAACAAAATCGGGGTTAGAAGGAAGGGAAGTCATCGTTTCTCATCTCCCAACCTTGGCTGACTTTCTCCCTTTGTCTCCCCAAAAAATTGTTCCTTTTTCCGATCTATTCATTTTTGGAGTCACCCTATCACAACAATAAGAAGGTGGTAATGCAAGAATACACAAAGTCATGCATCAAGTATCATTCATGAAGAGCACTCTTACTTAATAGCCAACACACATTCCAAATCATGCTATCGCAACATAAATGTTATTCAATTAAAAATCACTCTTCCTAAATAGCAAACTCATGGCGAATCATAGCATCCCATCAATAAGATCATACAATCAAGAATCAATCCTCCTAAACCACCACAACCAATGAAGATCATATCATCAAAGCACAAGAACATATACTTCCCCTACATTTAGTTCAATACAAGATCATTCATATAACCCAAATACATCCCCAAAAACACATCAATTTTTTTTTCAAGATTCAAGCTTTTCATCACAACATCATCATGCTAAATAAATCAAGTAAACATAAAGCTCAAAGAATTACCCAAAATTTGAAGCTAAGAGCTGAAAAATCCACACAAGAAGAAGCAAAAATGCTATTTTTTGAGAGAAAAAACTTCAATTTTAGAGTTTCACTAAGATGAAGTGAGAGTGAGTGTTCTTGAGGGACTTGAATGAGTTAAATGATTCCTATGGGTAAGGGAATGTACTATGAACTCTTATTTTCAGAAATTCATGCTCCTCTAAAAGAAAGTGATTAAGGATGGCATAGTTGAAAATAGAAAATCTAGGGGACAAAAGTACCAATTAATTAATGCCTAAGGGAGGTGTGATATTTAGTATCGTACTATTTACATCAACCATTCTAATAAAAAAAAAAATTCTAAAAAAATGGGCAAAAAATGCATGTTTTGGCTTAAGATTTCATTTTAAAGAAAATCTGCATTTTGACTCACCTACAGCTCCACACGAGGCCTAGCGCGGGTATACCAATTGGAGCCTCGTGTTTTGGAGGTCTGGCATAAGGCTGCCTCGTGTTTTGGAGGCCTGGCACGAGCCTGCATCATATTTTGGAGGCCTAGCACGAGGCTAACTCGTGTTTTGGAGGTCTGACATGAGGTTGCCTAGTGAACAGTGCCTTTTCCATATTTCCTCCTTTTTTTGAAAAAAAAACTTCATCACCCAACAAGTCCTACACCCTTCCAGATACAAAACACAAGATTTGAACTCAAAATTCATCAATCAACAAGAGTTTCATCCCAAGATTCTTTGTCACACACAAAAACATGTAAAATATATCTACTAAAAGATATATAAAAAACCAAGAAAGAAAGAGCACCATATTTTATTGTCATCCTCACGACTTATTTCTTCATGCATTTCGATAAAAAAACCTACCATTGGGTCTCCGGAGTCGCCATCGGAAACTCCACCCACAATGACATCCCTTTTGAGAGGTCTCTACAAAGTGACATCCTTACCTTTATGTGTTTTGCCCGCCATAGAGAGTGAATGTCCATACCTAGCCAATTTGAGTCCTTAGCTATTTCCTCGAGTTTAGGGGGGTGGTCAAGGATATTTAACATCCTGGACACTCTCCAATAACTGCTGCATATTAGTGAGCATAGAAAATAATCTAAGATAGGCATGTCATTACTAACATCATGCAAAGCATAAGTCTCATCAACATGATCATCACACTTAAAGTGAAAAGTATGATTTTCTTCATCACTCTTATCATCATCAAGAATCTCATATAGGTAATCATTCTCATTATCATCAATCATGCAAGGGTTTTCACATTGAGCAAGTTCATAATACAAAGTTACGCCTTTGCTCACAAGAGAGAGAATAGGTGAATCATGCTTAGATTTATAAATTTCAAATCCCACCTTATCAATGTTATCCTCTAGGGGTTGTCTCTAAATGAACATATATCTTAGTCCTTGACGTTTTTAGAAAAGGCCCGCATGATAATATTGAGGGTGCACAACCATCGTTTACTACTTCAAGGACATAGAAGTCAGTCAAAAACACTAAATTGCTTACTTTAACCATTACACCCTTAACTAAACCTCGATGGCTAGCTTGGAAGTGATCGGCTATTGGAAAATTACCCTAGTTTCCTTAAGTTCACATATGTCTAGGTTTTCATAAAGGCTAGAAGAGATCACATCAATAGATGCTCCTAGGTCAATCATAGAATTATTCAAAAAATTTCCACCTAATGAGATAGGAATTGAAAACATCCCGGGATAATCACATTTCTTAGGCAAGTTCCATGACTTAGAGTAGCTACTCCCCCTATTTTGAATTTTCCTACCTTTCTAATTGGTTTATTCCTCTCCTTAGTGCATGCAACTTTCAAGATTTTAGAATAAGAAGGAACATGCTCAATAAAATCCAAAAGTGGAATGCTAACCTCAACCTTCTCAAAGATTTTAAGAATGTGTGCATCATCAGTTGTCACATTCGGCCTTCCCCTAGGTGCACTAGGGAGAGGTGGTGGAGGATTCACCCTCACCTCAGGTGTGGGAAGCTCTTTGACCGGCTCCTCCTCTACAACCATTTCACGCTCCTCCAAGTTGGTCTTATTGCTTCCACAATGAAGTCGTCCTCTTGCAAGATTTCCTTCTTGGGCTCATGCACTTCCTTCCCACTCCTTAGCTTCAATGCACTCACATTTCTTGAATTGATCTCTGGTTGGGAAGGGAGCTTTCAAGACTCTTTGGTATCAAGCTGGCTCACTAAGGTGGCGAGTTGCCCGACTTGGATTTCAAGGGTTTTTATGCTTGAAAAAGCCCTAGTCTCAAGATCTTCAATCTCACACCTTGTTCGCTCTATGAACACATCTTGTTTCTTAGCCAATTGGGAAATAGCCTCCAAGATTTCTTCTTGATCCGATTTTTAGAGAGGCATTGTTGTTGCCCCTTGGATCGGGTTGATGTTAAGGTTGTTCGCCTTGATTGTACCTTTACCATGATTGTACCTTGACCTTGATTGTACCCTGACCTTGATTGTTCCTTGACCTTGATTCTCCTCACGCTAATGGAAGTTTGGGTGATCGCAAATCTAGGGTTGAAGGTATTTGCGTACGGGTCTTGCCTTTCACCTCCTTGGTTCCTCTGGAACCCTTGTTGTTGTTGTCCCCTACAAAATTGTTTCCTATTTCCACCATTGAAGTCCAATGCCTTCACCTCCTCCAAGTTTTCCACCATTTGTGGACAAGTGTCGGTGTGATGATTGAGACTACATATGCCACACAACTTGACTTGGTGAACTCTCATTTTCATGAATTCATTCAACATAGAAGCAAGTATTTGGACTTTCTCTTCTAGCTTGGGATATTGAACCGACTCATTCATAGTCTTCACTTGAGATCTAGTACCAAAATGCCTTGTTCCAATGGCCATTTCTTTGAAGAGCACCATTGCATCTTTCAGAATTTTGTTCGAAATCAAACCATTCCATGCAGCATTCATTATCCTTATGTTATCATCACATAGCCCTTTGAAGAAATAATACACCAAGTCGCCCTCCTTGAATGAATGATATGGACAGCTCGCCAATAGCCTCTTAAATATATCCCAATACTCGTAAAGAGATTCATTTATGAAATGGAATATATTGGAGAGCTGTTTCTTGAGACCTACAGACTTGGAAGCTAGAAGTACTTCTCGAGAAATCTCCATTTCATATCCATCCAAGAAGTGATGCAACCGGGCAAACGATAGTATAACCAATCATTGGCTACGTCCCTCAGCGAGAAGGAAATGACCTCAAATTGTAATCTTGTTCTAAAACTCCCGATGACTTCATATTGGTGCAAACTTTGTGAAACTCTGAAAAATGATTGTTCAGATCTTCATCGGTCATTCCACGAAAAGTTGGCGAACAATTGATCATGCCGCTCTTGAACTCACAAGTCTCATTGGGTGGCAAGGATGGGAAGAAAATACATAGGGGTTGATTCTCCAAATTATGAGCCATCAACTCCCTAAGGGTTCGATTGTCCTCCTCCATTTCTTTGATTTCTACAACTACAAAAATCGGCTCTTGTGGAACCCCCACTCTAGTTCTCCTCCTCCTTCTTCTTCGACTACTTGAGTACTCTGTTAGATTATGTAGAGTTACTAAGTTTTTGGTATGGATATGTACCATAAAATATAAGCAAAACAGTCTCCAACTAAGAAGGAATACTAGTTGCCAAAATAAGTTTTTTTGGGGGGGGGGGGGTTTTGTCTAACAACTATAAGCATGCAAGATCACAAAAAAAATAAAACTATATAAAATAGCACCCATGGAGTATTTTCGTAACATGATCGCTATTGTTTCAATCCTCGATTCTGTCACATTCAAGGTATATAAACCTATTCTAGTGTTGTGACACGAGGTGGGGTCGATGGTTAACACTTCCCCATACTTGTCACGTAGGGTGCGTATGTAATCTTCCATCGACACAACCTCCGTAATTAGGTGAGTGCAACAACGACCCTGCTTATTGTGCAGATCTGAATCTCCCCCGTACTATTACGTCCCGGGCATTCCACCACGAATGTTTCTCCCTAGGCCTATAGAGGCAATGTGGGTGAAGCACCTTGTCGATGACTCTAGGGTTACTAACCCTAGTTTTCTTCTAATAATATCTCTATCTGTAATCCTCCAGGCCAATTTTCTGGCTAAGACTAGTGTATGGTTGATCATTATGTTGACTTGTCGACCGATATGCACACAGTCGTACGATCTCGGACTATCATTACCCCATGCACATCTAGGTTTCCTTACCCCGGGAATATCAATAAGTGTGCCAATATGAAAGTGGACTACGATGTATACCAATCTTAGTGTGACAATTGTGTAATTAATAAGAACATGGAGAACAAGCCAACATATTAATCATAAACACATAGAATTAGGTAGATATAAGGAATCTCATAAAAAACCAAATCAGGAATACAAATACAAATTCCAAGTTAATTAACTACTCCCTAAGCATTGAACCAAAGATTTCATTGGATTCAATGCCTTTGGGCAAAATAAAAATAAAGAGAAGAAAACAAAATATTTTAGAGAGAAGGAAGAGCTTATTTTAATCCCAATTTCTTTACATGTATAAGTCCACCATTATCTCTTATTTGTACAAGCTACCAAGTACCTAAGGAGTGTTTGAGTTTTTTTTTGTGATGTGCTAGTGCAGTTAGGGTTAGCTACTTGCCGATCCATGCCATCTTTTGACCTTTACGTTGATGTCTTTTTTTTGGCATAAGGACGATCTAAAGGCTTTATTAAGAAGTTTTAATACTGATTGAAGCCTTGGAAAACTGTATTTCCAAGGATAGCTTGAAAGGGTCGATCACAGTGAATGGTGAGCCAATGGATTCCAAATTGCTCAAAATCTCTCAGCCTATGTTATGCAAGACGACCACCTATTCCAGATGCCGACAGTCGAAGAGACCATAATGTTTGTGGCTGAACTGAGGTTTCCCAGAGTGTCTCCATACTCAGCCTGAATGTTATAATTATCTGTTTACCAGCTCATATATTTTCTTGAACAATAGCTTCTGCTTCGGGATAATTCTTTCTATTTGCAGAAATTAAGGTGGTTTGATGTTCGAAATGTATGAGCTGACAGAGTTAGAGCTGTGGAATTTTGAGGGAGAACAATTATACATTAGTGCACTTGAAGTCTAGGATTCATATTTAGCAGAACCAAATAGCAGTGGTATATCGATACATCTAGTCGACAAACTAAGATTTATGGCAGTAGTTTTCCTTTTCTTGTCATGATGATCAATCCCTCTTCAGTATATAAGTTGTTTAGTTCAGCTCTTTTTATTAATGATGGGAGCTCTGATTGCTAGTTTTTTGTCTTCGGGAAGATGAGATCAAATGCATAAAATCTGTGATTGGTTCTGTGGTGGTTAAAGACGTTTTAAGATGGCCACTGGAGGCAAACTCTTCAAGAATCAAATACAGTGTTGTTGCTACTTGGTATGTGGATGCCAGGGGCGGAACCAGGAATTATAAAATGGTGGGTCATCATTTAATATTAAAATAATTAAATAATACTCCCTCTGGTTTCTTAACAATGACTTCATTTTTTCGCAAAAATTTTTAAGACATGTTTGACCACTGATAACTTTAATTTCATACAATAACGGACTATAAAATTTTACATTTTAGAAACTACATGTTATGTAGAATCCAAAGACACCACACATGACGCGCGTTATTGTATACAATTAAAGTTATTGATGGTCAAACATGCCTTAAATATTTTTTGCAGTCAAACGGAGCCAATGTTAGAAAATCTGAGGGAGTATAATAAATGAGAAATAATGTCATAATAAAGTCATAACAATATCTCTATCATCCAGATGAAAGGCGCTCATCTTCCTCCTTTTTCTGGGATCTCTTGGAAGATTAGCAATATCAAGCACACTTAACCTCCCTTCATGTACATGACCTTCAACCATAGATTTTCACTAGTTTCAACATGTACTTCCTCGTGCGAATTCGCTTGAATTGAAGGAGGACTACATGTAGATGGCTCAACTCTTTCTTTTAATACTTTCTTTGAAAATAAAGTTGAAATATCTGTCATTTCCTCTCTTCATTTATGAAATTAAATCATAAACATATTAGTAACTAAAAAACTCTGATGTTAGCAAAATGATATTTTTCAAGTTAATAGTTAGCATCACAATCACAAGTCAAACAAGTAAAAAAAAGTTTAAATCATTACTGTTACACCAAAATTAGTTTAAAATAAAGAAAATGGCATATGAAATTTGTACTATTACGCATATAAATGTTTACACAATGTTAGTGAAATCTGCCTTAGTTGTGATAAACTTAATATTTATCGCAAGAACTACCAAATGTATCATACATATGCAACTAATGTTTCTTATACATGCATTCTGCAAGCAATAACCACTTGCTGACTTACACAAGGATTTCAAAACTATAAGTTTCCTTAACACGAACAAATTTAGGCTAAAACTAAGGCACACAGTTTTCTTAACAAGTTGCAAAAAACGAGGCAAAATTAGGCTAAAACTAAGGCATAGATAACACAAATAATGATAGACATATTATTACATATAGATATGAAATTACTTCAAAAAATGTGAAACTTTTCTTTTACTTTCAAAAAATTAAAATTAAGGAAATATTGCAGTACAGTTTCTTCTATTAGTATTGTTATTATCCTTTCAACAAATACAGGAATTAGTCTGGGAAGAAAATTGTACAACGTGCATGCCAACATCCAAAACACAAAATTGCATAACAAAATCAAGAAGTGATACTAAAATTTCACATTCAAATTAACCACCAACACAATTAGGTATGGGTAAAATCAGAGGCGAATGGTTGATCTGCTTAAGGATCGGAGGGCCTATATTTAAGAGTGGTGAAAATCCTAATTCCTAATTGAATTCGAAAAAATTGAAATAGTCTTACCTTATTTCGATGATAGAGGCGGAACCACTGAGAGTCGAAAGATGTTGCAGTCTCCACAAAAGTTACGAGTGTCTTCGAATTTGCAGGGAACGGGTGATGGGAACTAAGCTGAAAAATGATGGAGCAGTTCTGCTGTAGGGAACGGAAGGCAGGGGTTTACAAGTTGAGAATTTTGTAAAATGTGAATAAATATTTGATGGGGCACTGGGTCAAAGGGTTGAATTGACCAACTAAAATAAATAAATAGAACATTTTTTAAATAATGGTGGGGCAACTGCCCTGGTTTGACCAGGGCTGCCTCCGCCACTGGGATTGATTCCTAGATTTGATTGAATCAAGATTAACTAGTAATACCCGTGACGATGCAAAGATTTATGAAAAAAATAATATATAATTTATAATTTGAATAAGTAATAAAAAATAATTTAGATTTATATAAAAATTATAAACGATGCATTCAAAATAAATTAATATATTTATTAATATGATAATATATTTAATTAAAAAGTTGACTCGATAATTGTTGATAGTTTAATGATTAATTATATTTAAATCAAAATAATATACTGCTTATGTGCAAAGTACATGTGTTTTGTATATAAAAATATTAATTGTTGTATAAAAATACTTTACTTTATAAAAAATATATTATTAAAAATATAAAATATCCGTTAATAATGAATTATTAATTATTTAATTTAAGTAATAAAATTATTTGTTTTTTAAAGGGAATAAAAAAAAGTATTCTTAGTTATAAATATAGGTATAAAATAACATATAAATTAAATAAATATAATTTAAAAAATATGTTAACTAACTTTAAATTTTAGGGTATAATTTAAGTAATACAACATATAAGTGAAAATATATGGTGGGCAGTTCATAACTCAATGAGACATTATATGTGATGGGTAGTTCATAACTTAATTAGAGGTCATATCATAGGTTAAGAGACGTTTTTAGAGAAGAATAAATTATAATTATATAAAATATTTAAACTATACTATATATTTCTTTATTCAAATAAATAAATATTTGTTTACTAATTGATATTTTTGAAATAAAAATGTTTATTATGTTATTGATCAAAATAATAACTTTATTAGATTATGTTTTTAGTAAATGTACACATAGTTGAGAGATAGTTAACATTAAAAATAGAAATATTTCAGTAAAAGGAATCAGATAAATAATGGATTATGCAGTTTTTGGAATAGAAACTGGATTGGTTCTAGTGCTTTATATTATATTTGGCCAATTTTAACTGTCTCTTTCCCCTCCATTTCTTTGGCTAACTTTATAACTAACAGAGACCAGCTAATACCATATTTGGAACCACACTTAGCTACCAGTACTCTCAAAACTTTGCAGGAAATTGAACTCAACACTCTACATGAGGACAAATTAGTTTGGAAGGTCACTACAAATGGTGAATTCTCAGTCAAATCTGCATATATGAAGCTAAGAGATAAAGACTCAAGAAGAAGATCACTCTCTCAAATCTGGAAGCTTTCCTACCAGGTAAAATCTCTATCTTCATTTGGAGGACAATGAATAACCTTCTTCCTTTTGATGTTATTCTTCCTAACCTTGGTTTTAATATTCTTTCTAAATGTTGGAAATGTGATGATGCTGATATCTCAGAGCATTTTTTAATGGTTGCCACTTTATATGTTTTGTCTGGGAGCAAATTCATTCTTGCATGCTTATTAGAAATCAGATGTTTAACTCATGTTGGGACAGACTATCTTTTTATATCAACAACCCTGCACCTTCTAAGACTTAATCTAGGATGATTTTAATACTTGGTCTTACAGCTTTCTAGTCTCTTTGGAAGGCAAGAAATAAATATATATTTGAAGGAACTCAAACCGCAGTTGCTTCTATAGTACATAGTATAAGAGAGGTTACCTTTAATATATTTGCTGCAAGCCCTATGTCCGGAGAAGCAATAGATCATTCATGGATTCAATGTGGACTTATGCCTTACCCGAGACAAAACATTTTCAAATCCCCCATATTGTGTGTGTGGAAGAAACCACAAAGTGGGATTAAATGTAACATAGATGCAACATTTATATCAGGTAAGCCTAGCTCTCATGGGGTCATTTTTAGGGATACATAAGGAAAAATGATGAGTGCATACAGTTTCACATCTAATGAGACATTTCCACTAGAGGCTGAACTTAAAAGTCTTGAATTTGCCTTGGAAAAAATAAAGCAGATTGGACTTATAATTGTATAGATACAGATTGTGTGCAGTTTTTAGCCTATACAAAATCCCCCCACCAAAGCTCCCCACACACTTTTCTCAAGATGTGTGAGGCTTATGAACATTTTAGGAGACATTCCTCTTACACATATTTACAGGGAAGCAAACACGGTGGCTGACTTTCTTGCTAAGTTAGAAATCATCGAACAATCCTACATCACGGGAGCAGCTTGATGCCAAATTAGGGGATTAATTATAATGGATCAGATGGATATCCCAACAGTTAGGATATCAAGATATCACCCTCCTTAAACTCACTCTTTTAAGTAAGTAATGTATCTTTTAATTTATCATGCTGGTTTGGTCCTATTACACATTCACTCTAATCACATCATACTTTGAAGCATCTAGAATTCACATTTCATATTGCATGATACTTCATGCATTAATCTGCTGGTTTTTGGATAGTGAAGTAATATGCAGTAACATGCAACTGTCTCTTATATTTGAATGCACCTGTGAAGCATCTATTGCATAATTCTTCATACAGTAAGCACTTTTATTTTAAGCGCATCTTCCATTTGGAGACAGAATCCGCTATTTTTATTTTTGCTATTATAGGTGCTCAATTGTTCGAACAGAAGGTGAACTTTTAGCATGAAGGAAGCAAATCAACAAGCTCATCTCCCAGAAAATGAACATAACGAAGGAATGAAATCATCTCTCTTAGCTGCCCAAGTTCCATTCTTAGCCATCCCCCCGCATGAGCTCCTACGGATCTCGTTCTTCTCTAACTCTCTCATGCCCGACCATCACCAAACTAACACAGGGGTGGAGGTTTGGATAGATGGAATCGCATGAAAGAATGTAAATAGGGCAAAAACACAAATCAACAACAACTTAGCTGCTTTTGTGATGACAATATTTTTTGCCTTGTTTACCTTAGCCACTTTTCTTTTATATCTTTGTAATGGCCAATGCCAAATATTTTATTTCTTTTCAAAAAGACATGGGGAGCCTATATATACCCCTTACTTATTAAAAAACAACTAAAAAAAGAGATAAAGAATGGATGGTTTTTAAAAAGGAAAAGTCAAAACGATTGTAAGATATCGTTGTTCATCAATGTCTGAATAGAACTGTACCTGGGGAAATATGAATAAATATAGATTATATCCATAGTATTACAATTGTATGTTCACTTCAAATTATTTTATTCAATCACAAAATAAAAAATAATTAATATAAGTACAACCAGAAATTACAAAATGTATTTACATCTTGTAAAATAACATAACTAAATAAAAAAATTTAAAGCATGTCATAGTTCAAAATTGAAGAAATCTAAACAATCTTGTGCATTCTAAAGTTTATATAAAACATAAAAAAATATTCATTATGGATTAAATATTTTATGATTATCAATTTTTTTAAAATATGCGTTTTATGTTGTTGTGTGTTGAAAAATATAACTGAAAATTTTTCTATGCTAATTCCAAAACCGCCCAAAAAGGATTGGGGGAAATTCACCACCAAAATTTTGCAATTAAGAACACATTTACAAAAGTTTTGCGTTGTGGAATAGTGTATTTGTACAATATTATGAGCATTAAAAATGATATTTAAACCTAGTAATTATTATTTGGAAAACTGAAAATTTTTGTACGCATCCAAAATTTACCAAGAAGAGTTGATTGGATGTTGCTTGATATTAACTCATGAGTACTATGGAAGGTTGAAAGAAGAGGGGAAAAGGAGAATGTCTCTTGCATTTTTAAAGTAAGGAAGCTCAAAAGTTCTTTCTCCATTAAATTATGTAATAGAATATTAAATGAATTAGAATCAGGTTAAGAAGGTAATACCCTTTCTGATTGGTTTTGTATATATAATTTTCCATATCTGATTCTGTCCTGTATACCCTTGGTAATTAGAATATATATATGAATACACACAACCACAATTATTTGTGGGTTTTACATTCTATCATGATATTAGTCAGGTCTCTTTAAATACTCCCTGGTTTTTTTCCAAAATTTCCAAATCCTCTCCCTAATTTTCGATCGCACAGCCGCGACCCTCCCGCCGATCTCCGACTGCCGTTCCAGCTGCTCCGTCGGAATTGGTCGATCCGAATTTTCCGCCGCCCAACGCTCTCGTGCGCGCCTCTTTCGCGTTCGTCTTGCCGGATCACGCGTCAGGCCGTGACCTCCACGCGTCGGCGATTGTGTTCCCGCGCCGCACTTGCTGCTCCATCCTTGTACCAGAATTAAATCAGTCGTCCACTGCCATTCACAAGTTTGTTGTGTGTTTGGTGCGATTTGATTTCTTTTTTGTACTTGGATCTGTTCCCGGTGACGTCAATCACTCTTGCGTTGTTGATCAACTGCATCACAATCAAGTTTGATGGTTCCAACTACTCTTACTGGCGTACTCAGGTTACTTCTGTTTTACGAAGTGTTAAGCTGACTGGTTATGTTGATGGTACGACTGTCTGCCCTCCGGAGACTGCAAGTTCGTCCTCCAAGGAATATGAAGACAAAGCTTCTGACGATGCTAACCTCCGTGATGTTTGGATCCAGACAGATCAGCTTGTTCAAACTACCCTTTTTTCATCCCTGAATCCTTCTGCAATGTCAGCTGTTGATGATATGGTCACTGCTGCTCGGGTATGGAATGTTTTGGCTACTAAATTTTAGAATAATTCTCGTGCTTGTCGTCTCTTTCTCGTTGATCATTTTTATGGAGTTCGTCAAGAAAATCTACCTGTTCAAAAATATTATGCTCGTTTTAAAGATATTCTTGATGAATTGCGTGTTTTTGGTCATTCCCTCAATGACGAGGATATTGTTGTTGTATTTTTTCATGGCTTGAATGATACACTCTCCCAGTATTCTTATGCTCAAATTGTGCAAGACCATTTACCTCCTTTGTACACCATTGTTGCTGATGCTGAAGCATTAGAATTTTCCCTTAAAGCTCGTTCATCTACCTCTGGACCGGTTCCCTCTGCTTTTGCTGCTTCTCAACAGGGATCCGGACATGAAAATTGGGGCAGGGGAGGCCACGGATTTGGCCGAGGACGGGGCGATCGAGGCTACTGTCGTGGTCACGGTGGTGGTCGTGCAACGCCACCAGCTGCCGGTGGTGCGCCACTTCAACCCGGTCGTCCGAGCTACGTCTTCCAGTGGTGTTGTCGCCTCGGTCATCTTGCTTAATTTTGCTAAAAACTTTCACATGTTGCTCGCGATGAGGTTGCAAACACCGCGGGCACAACTCAACCACATTATCAGCAACTAAATGTCACTCCTGATTGGTACATGGATTCTGGTGCAACCAATCATATGACCGGCTCAGCTTCTAATTTGGATAGCGCAGCTCCTTATCACGGCAATCGTTATGTTTATTTTGGTAATGGTTCTACTTCAAATATTTCCCATGTTGGTAATTCTCGGATTTATGATTCTCTTACTTTATCTGAGGTCTTGGTTGTTCCAAATATCACAAAGAATTTATTATTTGTTGCCAAGTTGAAAGGGAATTAAATGCTATTATTTATTTTGATGACACTTCTTTTACTATCCAGAACAAGGTTACCAAGGAGCTCGTGGGCCGAGAACGCCGTGAGGGAGGTCTTTACGTTTTAGATTATGGTGGTGCTGCTTTAGTTTCTTTTGTTAATTCAAATAAAGCCAAAACCTCCTTTGAGCTATGGCATAGTCGGTTAGGACATGTTCCTTTTTCTGTAATCTCATCTTTAAATAAAACTGGTAGTCTATCAGTTACTAGTTTCTTGTTAAAGCCTCATTTATGTACATTTTGTGAAATGGCTAAGGGCAAGTGTCTTTCTTTTAATGATAATTTAAAACGCGTACCACGCGTACTTGATTTAGTTCATTGTGACCTATGGGGACCCTCACCCATTGTCTCTCGCATTGGGTATCTTTATTATGTTATTTTCATTTATGATCACTGTCGGTTTACTTGGTTATTTCCTCTACGGCGTAAGTATGATTTTGTGGAGGTTTATATGCAATTTGAGTCTTTTGTTGAGAATTAGTTTTCCACTACTATTAAATTTTTCAGAATGATGGTGGAACCGAGTTTGTGAATCATCGCATGCGATCTCATTTTTCGTCTAAGGTCATTCATCATCAAATTTCATGTACTTATACTCCAGAGCAAAATAGTCGTGCAGAAAGGAAGCATCGCCATATCACCGAGACTGGTTTGTCATTGTTATTTCACTCCAGACTTCATCATTCATTCTGGTATGATACTTTTTCAACAGCAGTCTATACCATTAATAGGTAGCCCACTCCGGTATTATCTGTTCAGTCTCCTTACGCCATTATTTTTTGCTCACCGCCTGACTACTCCAACTTTCATGAGTATGGATGTCGTGTTTTTCCATACTTGATGCCTTATTCCGCACACAAGTTGGAACCCCAGAGTATGACATGCATTTTTTTTGGGATACAGTTCACAATACAAGGGTTATCGATGTCTGGATGTTTCAGCTTTTTTGGAGCCATTTTCGAGGTGTTTGAACCATATTTCTTCTCGGAATCACCCATTATTTTGGATAATTTCATTTTTTGGAATTCCGTGGATTCTCCAGCAGCAACGCAGCATCAGCCGGCGCCAGCACCGCCCTTACTGGTCGCGTGTGGGCCTCACATGCTGCCTAGATCTCCAGTGTGTGTCATACACACGCCGATACACCAGCCTCCGTTGACACCGTCTACAATTTCTGTGAATCCACCATTGCCATCTCGGCAACCATAAGTCTAGCCGGACACCGGCGCTGGAGCTCATTAGCCTGACACCACCACTTGAACTCATGCGCCGGACAACGTCGGGAATGTCGTCCACGCACTGACCTTGCCACCGGTCCCGTCTACGGTCGTCGACCTCATCGTGCGTTGACTCCGATCCCACCTCAGGATCCGTGCTGCCAGCCTCGAGCTCAGTTTTTTCTCTGGAATCTGTCCCCTCTTCCCGACATCCGATGGCGACTCATTCTCATACTGGGTCTTTACTGTACACAGATTTTTCTGATTATGATATTTCGGGTTTATTAAGTGCTTTATTTGCAAAGATAGAGCCTCGCACTCATCGTTCTGTGGTCAAGGATCCAGACTGGGTTGCTGCAATGGATTCAGAGATGGCTGCTTTACGCGCTCAACAAACATAGGAGCTGGTTCCCCGACCTCCTCGTTTCAATGTTGTTGGCTCTAAATGGGTGTATCGTTTAAAGTACAAGTTTAATGGTTCACTCGATAAGCACAAGGCCAGGTTAGTTGCTCAAAGCTTTTCTCAATTACCTAGTTTTGATTATGATCATACATTCAGTTCGGTGGTGAAAGCATCCATTGTTCGTCTGTTTTGTCTCTTGCTGTCTTTCGTAACTGTCCATTAAGACAGCTTGATGTGAAGAATGCATTTTTAAATGGTATTCTTGATTCCCCGGTTTATATGGAGCAGTCTGCTGGTTACAAAGATCCTATGCATCCTGATTTTGTTTGCTGTTTGCCAAGGCCATTTATGGTTTGAAACAAGCACCTTGTGCTTGGTTTCAACAATTTAGTTCTTTTTTGGTTGTCCTGAGTTTTTTTTCTGCGGATACCTCCTTATTTATTTTTTCACTAGGTGCTTCTCTACTTTATTTGTTGATTTTATGTTGATGACATTATTCTTACCAGGAGTGATGGTCATCTCATCCGCAAGTTCATTGCTTGTGTTCATCAAGAGTTTAATATCACTGATATTGACACCTTACAGTATTTTTTAGGGTTGGAAGTTGTGCTAAATTCCGATGGCTTATTCCCTGGCCATGCCAGATATGCCAAGGACATTTTATTGCGCGTTGGAATGCAAGACTAGGCTCCAGTGGCTATCCCTTTTGTAGTTTTTTCGCAGCTTTCCAGCACTTTTGGTAAGCCATTCGGAAATCCCACTCTTTACCGCTCTTTGGTTGGTGCACTACAGTATTTATCCATTACGCATCCCGACATTTCTTATACCGTGAAAATGGTCAGTCAGTATATATTGTCTCCTACTGATGACTATTACTAAGTTGTCACTCGAATTCTGTGTTATGTCCGTGGTACAATGCACTGTGGACTTCAGTTTCACGAGAATTTTTCCGCTATGCCTGTTTTGGGTTATTCTGATGCTGATTGAGCTCGTTGTATTGAGACTCGTAGGTCTACTTATGGTTGTGCCATTTTTCTTGGTGGCAACCTGGTTTCATGGAGTGCTAAGAAGCAACCTAAGTTCTCTCATTTTAGTTCAGAATCAGAATACCGGGCTATGGCTAACACTACTGAGGAATTAGTTTGGTTGATGAATTTATTACGGGATTTGCGCGTGACTGCTAGTGTCCCGCCTGTTTTGCTGTGTGATAATAACAGTGCTCTCTTTTTTGCTCAAAATTCAGTTTCGCATAAGAGAGCCAAACAAATTGATATTGATTATCATTTTGTGTGTGAGATGGTGTCTTTTGGCACGGTCAAGGTTGCTTATGTTCCTACTGATCACCAGCTTGCTGACATCTTCACAAAGGATTTACCTCGTGCTCAGTTTGAGTTCTTACGGTCCAAGCTGTGCATCGCGACAAGTCTCACGCATCGGTTGAGGGGGGGTAATAGAATATTAAATGAATTAGAATCAGGTTAACAAATGAATACCTTTTTTGATTGGTTTTGTATATATCTTTTTCCATATCTGATTTTGTCTTGTATACCCTTTGTAATCAGTATATATATGAATACACACAGCCACAATTATTTGTGGGTTTTACATTCTATCATTATGTTGCCTTGTTAATTACCCAAATTAATTATGAATGTATTACATTTTCAATTAAATTTTTAAAGCAAACGTGGAAATTGTTTGGTGCCACATGGCAAAATTAATGTGTGGAGGTCATGTGGCAAAAATGGTCTCCTTTAATATATTCTATATATATATAATATAATAAAAAAAAGTTACTCCATATATTATTCTAGTATATGTTTAACATAGTAATTTTAGATATTTTTGCAAGAAAATTAAATTATGTGGAAATAATTGATTGCAGTGAGTCAAAAAAATAAAATAAGTACATGAAAATGATTAATTTATTATCAAGAAATGAAGTTTGATAATATTAAAAAGATAAACCAAAATGGAAAGTGTATCAAATTTAAAAATATATATTGTAAAAATCAAGTATTATGAAAGAATTTCTCTAACAAATGGAAATTGAGAATATAAAAAGAATGTACATCCTCATAAATAAGTTATGATTAATTACTCATTAATTGAAAAGCATTAAAATATGGGGAGAATATTGAAAATGAGGGGTGAACTTTGCATTGTAAATTGGGGATTGACTTTATAAAATATTGCATTTTAAATTAATTTTAGAAATTAACGTGAAATTGTGTGTGAATGTCATGTGGCAAGAATTATGTTTGATTGTCATGTAACAAGAATTGCCTCTTTTAATATATACTATAGACTAGTATTGATAGTTATCCCTCCATCCCATATCAGATGCACAAAAAACTTTTTAAGCTTTTCTATGAACGTTGCTACGCATAATAATAGCACATACAAATTTAATATTTTAAAATAATATATTAAAATAAATCTAAAAATATCTCATACGAAAAAATTATTATTTAAATATATGATAAAAATTCAATAATTTTAATTGGATTTTTTTATAAAATTTAAGTTGGGATTGGGATAGAGAAAATAGTACTAACAACGGAAGGAGAAAGGGGGCAAAATAGAGTCATTTATTTTATCAACCTCCTTGTTTTTTTTTAAAAAAAATTTGTTGACAAAAACCTTGTTGTCAGACTATTTATCAGGGTCGTCTAATAGTATGTGCAAAATGAGCAACTAAACAGGGTCTCCAAAGAATTTAGAGCCCAATTTTTTAAACCCTAGGGTTGTATTTGATAAATAAACAATAAACAATAAATATAGAAGGCATCTTTTCTTTCTTTTTCCCAGACCGATTAAGATTATTCAACCCATTTATACAATTTTTGAAAACTCTACTAAAAGATGAAATATTTTGAAAGAAAATTTAAAAGACTTCACTCTTAAATCATTATCATCCACACGTTGGGAGAGTCGTATTAATAATGTTAAATCTATATGATTTCAAATTATTGAAGTTAGAGAAGATTTACTACAAGTAAGTGATAATGATAGTAATTCTAAAATAATAACTGAAACTAAATCCTTGGCGTTCAATGAGATTGGTAATTTTAAGTTTCTTCTAGCAATAATATTTTGTATGATATATTGTATTCGGTTCATGTGGTCGGTAAACATTTGGAATCAAATGATATGGTTATTGATGATGCTATTACTGTTGGGAATTGATTAAATCTAATTTAGCGGAATATCAATAACCATATTCAAGATCTCATGCATGTATTCAATCT
>JAULKM010106150.1:0-24292 GCA_032355605.1 Rubia tinctorum | reverse complement strand
AAATTGCTTCCATCTGAGGAAATCATTTTAGGGTTTGAGGAGCCTAATAAATATCCTCCCACCAATGGTGGTTTAAAAAAAAAACCATCGTGCATGTTCTTAGCATGACCGTAAGTGACTGAATCCGTTTATAATTTATAATACTGATGAAGTTGAGTCATGCTTGTCTTCCAAAATTCTCAATCCTAACCGATATGCATGTATTGATTAGCTCACTCATTCATTTTTACACCCACGCACGAAGAATTTCAAGTGCGATTGTTTACCATCCTTAGCTCTTCTCATACATTTTATAAAGATCCTCGCTCGACAGCTCAATATGAAATTTAACCTGAAGGCATGGTGATAATTAAATTGCACAGGATCATACACTTTTCTCACCATTCAGATCTTGAAGAAATCTAAAATTTCTTTACATCGTTAAAACCCATGTTACATAATTAATAACTGGTAGCCTATTAATTACCGGTGATTTGTTATACTGTCCATAAAGCCACGAGTACTTAATTTCTGACATTTCTGGATATTTTTCGTAGGCGTATATCTCTAAATAATCAGGATTTATTGTACCTTACACAATAAAAAATGATAAAGAGTGTTGATGGCAAATTGGCAAATGGTCAGATCTAAAGTGATTATTGTATATTTGACGGCAACAACTTGCTGCTCTCTCCATGCAGCAAAATAATTCAATTAAATGAATAATTCAATTAAATGAATAATTCAATTAAAGATTGATGTGGACCACCATTGACATTATATTTCGTTTCAAAATAATTTAACCGTGCAAAGAAATTGTTTCGGTTAGCAGCCTCGATTTTAAAGTCAGTGCACGATTTTTTTTAAAACTATGCATATGTATGAAAGTACTCCTCCGTGTCAGAACAAATTTTATAAAATTCCTTATTATTAAAAAATATGTTTGACCGTTAATATGTATAACTAATTATAATAATGACATATAAAAATTTTATATTTAAGAATTATTTATTACGACAAATTTAACAATATCACATATGATAATATTATTACTTATATATCTATTAAAATATGTGATCAAAGTTTAATAGACAATAATGTCAAATAATAAAGTGTGAAGTTGGAACTGTTGAAGTATATAAAAGTTTGCACCCAAAAAGTGGACTTTAAAACAAAAGTAATCAAAACAAAAAGGTATCTTATACCAACTACAGGACATCAGTTCTATAGTTATTTAAATCAAACTTGATGTTTGAATCTTATTCAGAGTTCATACAGATCCAAAGGGTAAAGACAGTCCGAATGTGGCTTTGTTAGACTATGGATGTAAGTTTGAAAAAATGTACGCAAACATAAATATCAAAGTTAGCCCTTGAAAAATAAATCTCCCCGCTTTTATTTTGAGATGGATACAGATTGAATTTGGATCGAATCTCATTAAAATTATTAGCCAGTAAATATGTAGCAGAAAGTTTTACTTTAAACAGTCTAAACTTTAGGTACGGTCTTTTATACAATTAATGATAGTTTAAATTAGGACTAGGTTCTTTTTAAAATAGGCTGAGAAAGTGGAGGGTTTCTACTGCAATTTCAGAAAGTTTGGTATTAGAATATATATCAAATTATGATTTCGAATTTCATTTATTTCACGCGTATTCCAATTTTGCAAAAATACACAGTCGACACGCAGCAAACGCCGAAAACCATTGGTAACCATCAACTTTCGCCGAACATTGCTTCGAATTGCTGCATTTCGCCAGATATTCATTGAGTACGTTTAATTACTTCATTTTTTGCATCCTTCTATTTCGATTCACCTGTGTGTATTTACTGTGCGTTTTGCCCTAACTATTGTGTTCTTCGTTTTTTTGTTGAAGAATATAGTTCGCACGAAACGTGATGAAGTTTCTCCTTCCAAATCGCAACTGGAACATGTTTTAGGTTTTTTTCTGTTTTATTTTTGGATTTTAGGTTTGTGCGATGATGCTTTTTATGTTTCATGTCATGTTTTAGTTCATTTCCCCTCTTTTTTGGAATTCTATTTTTTCTGAATTTTTTGTCTTCTGTGTTCAATTTCGTCTTTGTTTTGCTGTTTGTGTGCAATTTTAAACCGTTAAAATTGCAGTTTGAATGTTCTTCAAGATTTTGTAATATGATGAGGTTTGTTTGTAATGATTCGAGGTTCAACTCATGTGATTTTGAGGTGAGATTCATGTTTTACATAGTGAGGTGTGCATTTTGGTAATTTTATTGATGAAGTTTTCCTTTCAGTGTTTGACATTCATGTGTAGATATTGATTATCATGATTTAGCTTTAAGATATTTTGAGATTTATACCAAAACTATTGAGTTTTGTAATCCGAGGTTCATTGTAATGAATTGAGGATTGATTTATGTGACTTTTATCGTTGAGGTTCATGTTTAAAATGGTGAGGTGTTATTTTGGTAACCTTTTGATGAAGTTTTATTTTTATTGTTTGACATTTATGTGTAGCTGCTGAGGTTCATGCTACATTTATTGATTTTTGTCATATGATGTTGATTTATGTAAATTTAGTTTTGAGGTTCATGTCTAAAATGTTGAGGTGTGCTTTTTGGTAACCTGTGATGAGGTTTGCCTTTTACTGTTTGACATTCATGCGCAGTTGCTGAGGTTCATGTTACATTTATTGATTTTTGTCATCTAATGTTGATTTATGTGAATTCAGTTTTGAGATTCGTGTCTAACATGTTTAGGTGTGCTTTTTGTTAACATTTGATGAGGTTTTCCCTCTACTGTTTGACATTTATGTGTAGCTTCTGAGGCTTATGATAAATTTATTGATGTTTTGTCATATGATGTTAATTTATGTGAATTCAGTTTTGAGGTTCATGTCTAATATGTTGAGGTGTGCTTTTTGGTAAATTTTTGATGAGGTTTGTCCTTTACTAGTTTGACATTTATGTGTAGTTGCTGAGGTTCATGCTAAATATATTGATGTTTGTCATTTGTGGTTCATTCTATTAATTTGAGGTTTGATTGATGTGAATTTAGTTTTGAGCTTCATGTATAATATGTTGAGGTGTGTTTCTTGGAGACATTTTGATGAGGTTTATTTTTTATGGTTTTACATTTATGTTTACCTAATAAGCTTTATGCCAAACTTATTGAGTTTTTCCATATGGTTTTTGTTTTATTCTTTTTTTAACAGCACATTCTGAGTCACCTATTGCTGGACCTCAGTGTTCTACAGGCACACGTACACAGATTGACACAATGCAAGTCACATATGTAAATTGAATTTACCTCAGACTAGTTCGTCAAATCCTATACACGTTGAGGAGTATGTTCTAGTTGTACGCCGACAACTGAAGAGAAAGGTAGTTGGTTGTAGAAGAAGAGGTTCTAAAGAAATTGTGCATTTGATGTCAAGAATTATGAAGTCTTGGAATGTACAAATAATTTCTAAAGATGAAGGTGCTGATTTGAAAGATTTCATGGATGCTGCATCAAGTTTGGATGCTGGTTGTGAGTGTCTGATTTTGATTTTGTTTTGTTGTTATTTTTTACACTTTGTTAATGGTATCTTTTTTTTATACAGGTTCAAATGTTGGTGTTAAGGTTTATAAGGTTCATGATGGGGTTTCTGACAATAAGAATGAAGTTTTCCTTACTTCTAGTGACAAGGATAGTGATGAGAATGGTTAGCATTTCATATTTCCAGGTTACAATTTCTCTTCTTTTATGTTACCTTTTTTCTGTTTGTTGCTTTTTGTGTTTTTGGATTTTGGTATAGGTTCAATTGTTTCTGAGATTGTTGTGCATCGTAAAGAGGTTAAAATGGATGGTTGTGGAACTTGTGATGATCTTATGGTTATGAGGCTCAAGATGTGCCTTCTGATGTTAATGTGACCATTTCTGATGATGTTGTTGCTTTTGCTGTTGTTAAGAAAGATGTTGTTCCTAAAAATGTTGCGGAGGGTTGTAAGTCATTTATTTTTTGCCTTTTCATCTTTATTTGTTGATGCTTTTTTTTTCTATTGTTTTATTGTGTTTTTATTTTTTTCCAGGCTCGACTGTGGCTAATTTCGAAAACGTTGATACCTGATTCTGTTGAGATATCAACATATTCTGATGAGATTCCACCTACTCTTGTTGAGGTACTACCTTTTCCTGTTGAGGTTCCACCAGTTCCCGCTGATGTGCCACTAGCTCTAGTTGAGGTTCCAATAGTTGAGGTTCCACCATGTCCTGTTGAGATTCCATATACTTGTTGTTATTTACTTCATTATTTGTTTAATTTAGTGCTTTCTTGATGTTATTGTTTTTACTGTAGTGGACCATGTTTTTGTGACTCCTTGTAAAGTTTTCCATAAGCGTGGAGCAGTTAAAAAATTTCCTCCTCTTTCCAACATGAGGAAGAAGATGGTAACCCATAGGGTTCTACATGAATATTATCTTGTTTCCAGTATGTTTTTTACGTGTCATGTGGCATTTTCTCTTGATGATGTTATTTTTCATGTTATTTACCTTTTTCTTCTTCTTGTTTTTTTATATAGGTCCTGAATGTGATGCTGAGTTGAATGTTGGTTCAGGAATGCAGTATGGTACTGCAAATGTAGATTCCAATAGCAATGCGGTTAAGAAGGATTCAAATGAGTTTCCTCCTCTGTCCAACATGAGGAAGAAGATGGTAGCCCATAGGGTTCTACATGAATATGATCTTGTTTCCAGTTTGTTTTTTACGTGTCATGTAGCATTTTTTTATTAATGATGTAGTTTTTCATGTTATTTATATTTTTCTTCGTTTTTTGATACAGGTCCTGAAGTGAATTCAAAGCTAGCAGGAGACTTTTTGAATACTGTTGTGAACGGTAATTTTTTATGTTGCTTTATTTATTAAAACAGTGTTGTTTTTATGTGTATTTTTGTTATCATATTTCTTGATTATGTGTTTTTCATGTTGCTTGCTTTGTAGATTTTGCAACTGATGTGCCTTTAGAGGATATTCAGTTATCAGAATCTAGATATAAGGATGTAGAAGAAGCTCCTGATAAGGAAGATGATTCTGATATTTGGAAACAACCATTGTCTTAGTCCCCTCATTTTCAGCTTAAAAAGAAGAAGCCTGATTCTGTATGGAATGTTAAACAAGTGAAGGAGTCAAAGCCTACGTCTTCTGGGACTGGCAAGAGTAAAGAGAAGGTTTGTGTGAAGGGTAAACAGTCTATGGATGGAACTTCGAGGAATTTTAAGGTAAGGATGAGGTCTTCATTTTTTTAAAGACCTGGACCCTGCAAGTGTTGATGCTTGTTTGGGTAAGGTTGTTCAAAAATTTGCTGAGGAAAAAAGTTCCTCTTTGATGAAGGTTGTGGGAAAGAAATTCGGTGGGAAGCGAAGAGCTGAGATTTCTCCAGTTGTGGAGAAGAAGTCTGAAAAGAAAGAAAAATTAGAATCGCTGATGCAAGCCTTGATGATAAGTGAGTTTTCAGTTTTCTGGTTTATCTTTTTTTTTCTCGTGATGAGGTTCATATTTTCTAATTATGAGGTTTTTTTTGGATGCTGATGTGCTATGCTGAATATGTTTTATCGATGGTTTTAATTTTTCAAAATGTTTCAACAACTTCTTGGACATGAATTTTTAAGAAGGTGCACAGGTTGTTTTTTAATATGTTGTTGGTGTTTTCTGCTTTTCAAACGAGGTTTAGGTTGGGAGGCCATCGTCGTGCATCTCAAAGATAGTATTTATAGCCCTAATTGCGGCTAACTACTAGAAAGTAGATAGTAGCAAGTCGGGGTCGTTCACGAGGAAAAAAGGGTTTTATCGAGTGTTAAAAGTAGCAAAAAAGCACATGAAGAATTTACTCTCCATGTGTGGCAACAAACTTGAGGGTTTTGATTTTAGAAAAACACTACGGTTACTTTAATTAACTAGATTAACCAACAATTAGAGAAATTAATCACCAATAAAACTATCTTACACTACCAAAGAAGCTACTAATTAGACAAACTAAGAGAAGCATAAAATGTTTCAATTCCTCTCATTTTCTCTCGATTTGTCTAGGAGGCCTCTCGGGTTTTCATCCTAGATTTACACTTTTTTTTCTTTTTCAATGCTCACCCTCACCTTTTTCCACACCATTTGGCCTCTCATTTTTGCATAGGTCGCCCTTTCGGGTTTTTTTGACCTATCTGGGGCCCTCAATTTTGCCTAAGTTGCTCTCTCGGATTGTCATCTTAGCGGGATATTTTTTTTAAACAAAACAAATCAAAGTAGAGCATATGCACACAAAATACAATACAATGAGACATGTTTCTCTCCCCCACACTTGAAACACACATTGTCCTCAATGTGATATAAGGACAAGATAAAGAAATAAGGGAGAAAGAAAAAAACTCACAACTAGGACCTTAAAGGTCCTTCCCGATGGTAGCAATGCTCACTCCTTAATGAATGTTATCTCCTCCATGTTCTCGAACTCCATCCGATATGCAACCTCGACACATCCACTAAAAATCCACAACTATGCAAGTCTCAATCAACACCCATAATAAGCAACAACTAGTAGTACTCCTAGATGGTGGTTTTGGTGGTGGATTGTGGTGGTATTTTGTGGTTTTGGGTAAGAGTTTTAGGACAATGGTGAGGGCATTTTTCTCAAAATAAAAAATCAAAATAAAAAATCTACTAAAACAATTTAAAACTTGGGTTGCCTCCCGAGAAGCTCCGTATATTTAAGGTCGTCGGCAAGACCCTAATGTTATTCATATGGTGAAGGTTTGAACCCCTTCACCATGAGTATCCAAAAGTATAGAGGTAGGAGTAGAAATATTTCAAGAGGAAGATTTTGTGGAGATGGAGTTGGTCTTAAAGGAGATGAGCGGTTTGAAAGATTGGCATAATCATTTGGCTCCACTATTGTCTCCTCCAAAAATTCCAAAAATGGTGGAGTTGGTTTAATTGTTGGAGGTAGAGGTGATGATGGAAAGAATAAAAAAATATAGGACAATTACCTCTGGCTCAACTTATTTGTCATCAACAACCAATTCCTCATCTCCTTGGACCTCATCTTCAACTTCCTTCACCACTTTACCCATCAAGGTCAAAGGATTTGCCTTGGCTCCGGGCTCACCTTCGATTGTGATGGAAGCTTGCCGGAATATCTGGCCTCCAACTGGGCCATAGAAGATGCTATTTGACTAACTTGGATTTCCAAACTTTTGAATCTCTCGGAAGAGCGGTCCTCCACATTTGTGATTCTAGATGTGGTTCGGTCTTCCAAGTTAGTGAGTGACCATATTTTTTATAGCATGCAAGAGCTCCTCATACTCCGACCTTGGATTTCCTTCTCGAGGGTTAGATGACCCTTGATCCCTTGGGTAGGGTTGTTGTGGTGTGGCATAAGGTTATGAATGCCAATCATATTGCTCAAAGTGTTAGTTTTCTGGTGCATTCCCATACCACGAATCTGAATTACCACTCCACTCCGGATTGTAAGAATCATAGTATGGATACCATTCTTGAGATCGTTGACCTTGGAAAACAACAAATCCAATCTCTTCATAGCACTCCCCATGATACCCTTGGTTTTCAAAACCAAGGGTTCTATTCTCTTCGTAGTGCGCCTCTCTCAACCTATAGCAAGAATTGTAGGATAGTCGGAATAACAAATCCTACAAAACTTTGCTTGTTGAGTCTCTCTTCTCATTATGAGTTCCATCAAAGTGAGCTATTCCTTTTTTTTAAAATAAAAATAAAAATCGGAATAGTAGTGCAAGAATTCTCGGTAGAAGTACACCAAGAACTCAAGAAATACATACTTCGAACAAAGCAAATAAAAACAAAGAAGTACAAATAATTTAGGATCGTAGTTCAAAGGTCCTCGGTTCTTAGAATACGCATGTGCCGTAAACCAAGAACAAAGGAAATACGCCCTTCTGAAAAACAACAAACACATGCTATGAACAAACAAGAACACACAAAGAGAAATACAAAACATAAATAACTACACTAACACTCAACAAAATATGCATTTTCCCCAACAACGGCGCCAAAATTTGGGAGGCCTTCATCATGCCTCTCAAATATAGTATTTATAGTCCCTAATTGCGGCTAACTACTAGAAAGTATATAGTAGCAAGTCAGGGTCGTCCACGAGGAAAACAGGATTTTATCGAGTGTCAAACGTATTTAAAAAGCACACGAAGAAGTCACTCTACGTGTGTGGTAAAAAAGTGAGGGGTTTTGGTTTTGGAAATCATTACGATTAATTTAAACTACTAAATTAAAAAAATTATAGGGGACAATGCAAATACGATCACACTCGTACAAAAGATGGAATAAAGATGATAACGAGTCTTGGGTGCAATTGGTTTACATTTCTAGTTATCATTTGATCATCAACTAATCATCCTATTTTTATGCATTAATAACATATTGTGGAGAACTTGTCAACACATTTCGGATGAAGATATTTCTCGCCTCTCCTCGGTTATAGTTAGAGTGGGCGATCGGAGCCACACAATAACCCTTACCCTCGGATCACCCTAGACGATCAGCGTCATAGACTTCCCAAAGAATAGAAATACACGTGGAGAACCAATACATCTAACAAAATATCCTACAAGTGAGAAATATCGGGATAGCACAAACATATCTACTAATAACGACTACGAGGATTGGCCTTCATGTTAATCGTTATTAGTGAGACACATTGAAAATTAGTCAAATCCATTCAAATTAATCTCAAATCTAAGCGATTTCATCAATCAATAATCATAATTAGTTTTCACACCTAATTATAACCTAACATCAACTAACGATAATCACATCGGCAAAAGGTAAAAGTATCCCGAGTTTGACCGAAAATCAAGCAAATAATTAACCCACAATCATCAACTAGTTGATCATCCTAGTCTAAATCATGAATTAACTACACAAGAAAGCACAAAATACATTTGATAATCAAAGCACAAAATAGGAGAAATCAAATCTCATAAATTCATACTAGAAATGCTTACAAATTGTTCCCAAGAGTATATTTAGCCTAGATTAGCTAAACTCATAACAAAAGCACAAAAATCCATGGTAAACATTGAAGAAAAAATTAAAAGATAAAAAAATATTAGAGTTTTGGAAGAGGTATTTTCGGATAAGAATGGAATGGAGGAAAGAAAGGGCTGAAAATGGTTCAAAAGAGATGGGCCAATTCGTCTCCGCGGGTCGCAGGACAGATCTGCGGCCCGCAATGGAACTTCAGATCTTGACCCCTACTGTCGACTTGCGCTGCGGGTCGTAAGCCAGGTCTGAGGCCCGCATAGGAGACGCATGACTCTTCTTCTTGCGAAATAAAATGGGCTGCAGGCCGCAAGTCGGGTCTGCGGTCCGCAATGGCAGCCCTTTTTCCATCTTCTACCAATTTAATTAGCCTTCGTCTTCCCGTCTTCTAGTTTCTTCATTTTTTTCTTCAACACTTGATCTCTTCCAAACCCGGACACTTTAATAAGATCTAAAACACTTCAAAAGTTAAAGAATTAGGATATAAAACACATGAATTCATCCTAGCCCCTTAATTGATAAAATGTCAATTACTTTCCCATTAAGTCCCTAATCTATTACAAAATTAGATTTCGAATGTGTTAAAATAGGGTATAAATTGAGCACATTACCAGTTGACGAGCATATGTACCATCCAAAACATGTTCGGTATGAGGTTATAGCTGCATCAAAATGAAGGGTATTCCCATCTTCTGGTGGCTAAATGCTTTGATCTCTGATCTCTTTATTTAACGTCCCTCACTCAATATTTTTTCCAAGTCTGATAGTAGCTTTGTAACATAGATAACACAGTGTTGAGGTTGAAGGTCATGACTTTCCCATGAAGAAGCTTATTTCTGTGATGCCATAGTTGTGATAGCAATATCGTAACAATCGCAATATCATGTGGTTCCAGTTCTAGTATCAAGTCTTGGACCCGTAAGCTTGTGTTCTGTTGCTCGAAATGGAAGATCTTCTCGTGTAGTTTTGTGGAAAACCATACTTGGTATGGTATAGGGTGGTGGAAAAATAGATGCTCAATAGAGATATCATCCAGAGAGCAACTTAAACAGCAAGGTTCAGCTAGAATGCGTCCTTGAAGCAGATTGATTATTGACGGCAAATGATTCTTGCATAGTCTCCATAAGAAGTGTCTCACTTTTAGTTGTGCCTTTAAAGTCCAGATATTCTTCCAATGTGTAGAGGGGCCTGAGCTGCTTGATGCCATGTTGCCTGCAATAGCAAGAGTTGATGAGTTAATTTCTAAATTGTAACCATATTTGGCCATGTATTTACCGTCAACTGTAGGTGCCATATCTATCAGTCCCGAACCTGAGATCTTATGTTCCTTGGTAAAGATAGAATAAGAGTAGACACTTCCTGATTGAAAGTATTCCTAATAACTTCTTCATTCCAGGTAGTACCGTTATTGGACATAAGATGTGAAACTTTTAGCTCTCTCGGGAAATTATCCGCCAATGATATGGGTCTTTAGTTTCCTAATATTGAGAGCCATGAACCTTCCTTTATGCTTGTGTTTTCTCATGATCTAATCCATCTTCATATTCCTTTGGACAATAGTTTCCTTCATTCAAGATGGATCTCCAGGCATACGATAGGTTCCACCCTAAATTTTCTTCTGAAAAGGTACTCGATGGAAAGTACTTGGCTTTCAGAAGCTTGGTAACAGTGGAGTTTGGGTTGACAAGCAAACGCCACGCCTATTTTTCTAACAGTGCGGTGTTGAAAATCTTTAGTTTTTTAAAGCCTAATCCTCCCATATTCTTTGGAAATCACAACTTTATTCATGTGGCCCAGTGAATCTTTTTCTTCTTAGTTGTGCTTCCCTACCAATATCGACTATATTGTCGGTATATATCTTCTATGAGTTTATCAGGTAACATAAAGCATGACATGGTATAATTGGGTACAACCTGTAGTACTGATTTTATAAGGACCTTTTCCACCTTTTGATAGTTGTTTATGTTCCCAATTATCAATTTTTGCCCAGATTTTGTCCTTAACTCCCTCAAGTTCTCTTGCCTTTAATCACCCAAGAACTACAGGAAGTCTCAAATACTTGTCATGGGTGACTGCTTCTGTCATTTTGAGTGTATCCAGAATGCTAGCTTTACTTTGATCCCTCTTGTTTGGACTAAACATGATTGAAGACTTGTTTAAATTAATATTTTGTCCCGAAGCCTCCTCATATAACTGCAAAATATCTCTTAACATCACCGCCTCTGGGTTTTTTTGCCTCTCCAAGAATTAGTGCATCATCTGCAAACAGGAGATATGATAGCATTGATCCTAGCAATATGTAAACCGTGCAACCTCTTATTTTGTACCCCTACCTGGATCATTTGTGAGAAAACCTCGCTGCAGATTATGAATAAATACAGAGATAGTGGGTCATCATGTCTCAGTCCTTTAGTGGGTGTAACTCTTCCAAAACATTTCACATTTAGCGTGAAGGAGAAATGCACCGTTGAGATGCAACTTTCAATCAAACTTATGAATGCTTGGTCAAACCCCATCCTCTATAGTATCTTCAGTAGAAAGTTCCATTCAATTCTATCAAATGCTTTGCTCATGTCCAGTTTAATTGACATTTGCCCCTTCTGTCCTGTGGTTATCCTCTTGATATGATGATGTCCTTCATGTGCAATAATGATATTGTCCGAGATCAGTCTATTCTTCACAAAAGCACTTTGGTGATTTGAAATCACTTTATCTAGAACCACTTTTAGTTTATTAGCTATAAACATTGAAATTATTCGGTAAACCATATTACACACTAGAATTGGGAGATGTCTTATGGCTGCTTCACCTTTGGAATGAAGACGACATTTGTGCCATTTATAACAAGCTCATAGATTTCCCATTATTCAAATATTGTAGTGTCACTTGAGTGACCTTTTGTCCCACAATGTTCCAGTATTGCTGGAAAAATGATGGTGGTATGCCATCAGGGCCTGGTGATTTTTTTGGGGTCATACTCTTCAATGCAGCATATATATCAGATTTGGTGCATGGCATCATTAGTCTGGTATTCATTGCATATGATACTTTTGGTGAGATCAAGTATGCTAAGTGGTTTATCACTATTGGAGACGGGTTAGAACTTTAAAAAAGTGTTCGAAAGTGTTCCGAGATAGTAGATTCCATATCCTTTTCATCTGTGCACCACTGTCCCTGTTGATTTCTTAAGCCATGGATGGTGTTCTTTCTTTTCCGCTTCTTAGCAAAAGAATGGAAGAATCCTGTGTTTCTGCCTCCTATCTCCAGCCAATGTTGTTTTGCTTCTTGTTTCCATCGTGCTTCTTTCATATCTAGATGACTTTCTAGTTTAAACTTTAGATTAGTCATTTCTTTCTGAACCTCAGTGGTGATGACACCTTGTTGAAGCCTTTCCAGCTGGGTTGTGATCTGGTCCTTTTTATGTTGATTAGGGAACTATGACTTTGCCCACAATACTAAACCATGCGAACACTCTTCAATAGCTGAAGGTAAATCTTGTGCTGTCACATTCCAATATTCTGCTACTTTTCCTTTGCACTGCAGCGATCGGATCCAGTAATTTTTTAATCGAAATGGTCTATGCCTTCTTGAGTCCACCGAATCCTCCGTTTTGCACATAAGATGTAACAGTATTGGAGAGTGATCTGATTGATGGCTATACAAATGACTGAAGGAGTATAAAATGTAAATTAGGTGCAGCGCTGGGTGAGTATATATTCTTCGTCCATCTTTTTATTTTCTGAAGGATATTCTTTATTACTCCGTTTCCGATCGTAGTTTTTTCTCCAGTTAACTCATGATCAAGTATATCCTTTATTCATCTCAAGCAAAGAATTTAACTGGGGAGAAATGCATTGATCTTTCAAAGTTCGATAGAAATTTAGTCAAAATGTGCAATTTAATTGTTTGAAAAAAGAAAACCCTGTTAAGTTAAAATGAGGTGACATTTTTAAAATAATCACGTATGACGTCACCATACAGTCTCGGGAAGATTTAAAAAAAAAAAGAATTCTCTTGCAACTTCAGTATTACAAAAAAAATCTTTTCAAATTAATGTTACGCTAAAAATTTTAGGCTATAATCCTCTTAATTTAACGACAACTCCGTTTATTTAGTAGAGTTCATCTCTTGAAAGACGATATTTCCATAAGTTATGGAAAGACCATGGTTTAAACTGCAAATTAGAATAAATCAAGATAAAATTTTCGGATTGCATTAATCTGTCATAAACTTATAACTACTACACATTGCATTAATTTTTTTTTTAATATTGCAACTAAAATATTTTATAATTTTAATTCAATCCCGTCTTTCCATATACGGTAATCTTTACCAAAACTTTTCCTATTTAGTTTAACCTAATTTAATGTAATAAAAAATAATACTGTATGAGCTAATGTATTAAATCATAAGAATGAGAACCATCTTTCCGTCCCTATAATCAATACTTAATTTCAAGGACGCAAAAATACTCTCTTATCACATGCTTAAACTGAATGTTTGATATGGAAATAAAAAAGAATATTATATAATGAATTATGATATTGAAAAACTGGTTTTACCGTTTTACCTTAGCAGTTAAACCAAGTATGTAAAGTAAATAATGCATGAGACACAAAACTTGGTTACTCCATTCGGTGAAATCCACCTATGTCTGCGGGGTCTGGCCTAGTTCAGAATAAATTCACTAATCAGATATATAGTAGAAATTACACCATACAACTATACTTATCTTCTAATTACAACGTGTGGATTTTGCAAACTCCCCTTACTACCGATCTGCCTTGATCAGACTCCCTCTGACCTTGAAACTGGTCGACACTGGATCTCCTCCTCCCGAGAAATTAAGGTATATGTTATGAACTTGATGAACAGGTCACGTATGTTGGAACATATAAAATCTGGCTCTTTGCAAAAACTTCTTGGAAGATTGAAAATCTAAAGTGTGGATTTTCTCAATTAAATCCTTACATCTTGTAGCCGTTAATGTCCTCTATTTATAGTCCATATGCAGATCGGAATGAACCATGATTATCTCCATAATATTCCTATTCCTTATCTGCTTCTGAATCATATCCAAATCTCATAAATAAAGCGACTTTCCTTATCTCAAATATCTCATAATATCTAATTCCATAATTATAGGGGTTTTCCATAAAACAATTATGCTTCCATACAGTTGAATTAAATATTACTAAATCTCCAAGTTTCCGTAAATTAATTTCGCCGCAATATTCTAGTCGCCAAAAACTATGTCTTCAGTATGTTCCAACAAGGAACGTTTTCTTCTTTAACACAAGTTCACAAATGCCAACACATTACTCGATGAGATGCACATGACTTTACAATTTCCCCCTCTGCCATTTTGTAGACCCAACCATTTTAGACTAATAAAATCAAAAGAAAATTTGCATCGTACATAATCATCAGAATACCAGAAATCCCTCTATGTTTGAACATACATGAATAACCAACTGTAAATTAAAAAAATACCAAGAAATTCATAAATTCCAAAATAATTCAGAATTACCAAAATAATAATCAAAATAATACATCTCCCCCTTTGGGGCCAATAAAACATGTAAACGTCTTAAAAAATAAGAACAAGAACCAACAAAATCATGAGTTGCTCCCCCTGAACATAATATTGACCATGTTGGAACATAGTTCATCAGAAACTTTTGTTTAGGAGCTAACCTTCCAACTGAGCCCTCTCTTCTTCAAGTTTGGCCTTCTCTGCTTCCAAGGCAACAAGCTAAATAGAAATAGCACCAAGTCTAGCATTCAAAACTTCCAACTTAGCTTGCTTGTCTCCTTGAGCATAACTAGAATCACTAGATTTTGACTTCCATGGTAAGTCTTTCACCTGCCTTAGACCGAAGGTTTTCTTGTTTGGGTTCAACGACTCAGTCTCTATAATCTCGTCCTTTGGCTTTTCCTTTACCCGTTCACCTCTAACCAATGCTGATATGATGCATGGATACCCCATGGTATGCTTTGCCTTTGGGGAGATAGCTTGATGGACAATGGCTTGCTGAATGAGTAGGCCAAGGTTAACCGGACTCTGTGTTCCAACACAGTAGAGTAACCTTGCCATTTCACGAGTAAGAGCTGTGGTGTTTGAGGATGGCATCCAACAGTTTACGACCACCTGATACATCCTAAATAACCTAGAAGTCAAGCCAGAAACCTGCGAATATCTAGCTGCCGCCCATTCAGTCTTGACTCCGCCTGAAATCTAAGTCAGAATTTGGTCATCCGAGACCTCTATTTCTTCATAAAAATTCCTTCAAATTCTGGAGTCTTCAGCCCCAATAGCCTGTTAATTCTTTTAGCCGAGAAGTTGACTATCTTTCCTCGCACATACACCCGGTCACACCAAGGTGAATCTTCCTCAAGATTTCCAGCCATCAAGTTTGAATATACTTCACAAACAATCTATTTTTTTTTTTGTAATCTAGGAACCCTATGGTAGCCCTTCTCATCCCAAATAACTCAAGAAAATCCGAAAACCCGCTAGATTTGTACGCCACCATGTTTACAGGTCTTTCAGCAATCACCTTCCTCTGAACGAATTCATCCCCCATCTCCTCAAAATTTAAATCATAATATATTTCAGAAAACGCATGACTTACTGGAGGAGGTAGTGTAGTTCTCTTCTTCTTTTTGGGAGAAGGTTGCGTCATCTTGCCCTTTTTGATAGTCTGTGATGATTCAGCCTCATTGATCTTCCTCTTGGCCTTTCTATTCTGAATGAACTCATCCAGGACCTCATCACTGGAGTATGCAAGAACAGGTTCATGCTCTGCTTGCTGCTGCTCAGTACAGTGTGTTCCAACACACTGTTCCTGTGTTGGAACATGCCAAGCTTCTTCCTCTGTTTCAGCGGTATCAAGTGTGGGGTCTTCTCCCCATCTCATCAATCCCTCAAGATCTTCATAGGTTGCTTCCTCATACATTGGAAAATTATGATCCCTCAGACTTTCCCCAGCAGAGCCCAAATCGGCCTTATCAACTTCCATTTCATCTGCATGTTGGTATGTTAGAACATACCTAGCCTCTGCTTCATCATAACTATCTGAAAATACTATAACCAGAGGCTTTACATTCCTGAGGTTCTCAATCCTCTCAGCATTCACGGCATCAAATTTAACTACCTTCAACTAATCTGTAGATTTTACTACTTCCAAAATCTGCTGCCTCTTCATCAGGAAATTTATTCAATTTTCTCAAAGCACCTTCTCGGAATGTAACAATAGACATGAAGCAAATATTTGCCCCTGTATTCCTTGTACTCACCCCTTAGCAATTTAACATCAAAGCACTCAATGTAATACGTCTCTCCTATATCTCCAGAGAGCACCTCATCCATTTTAACTTATAAAAATGCATCCTTCAGGTTTTCTAAGTTCCTTAAATCAACAGGAACACGATTTGCTTGTATCCACTTAGCAAATTCATCTAAAAAATCAAAAACCTTTTCCTTCCAGATAACTTGAGTGGATTTAGAGACTGTTACCTTTTGGTATTTCAGTTTCTCACTGCTTGATGAATCCTTCATAGGTTTAGCAGAGGTTGATGCTTCCTCCTTGCTAGATTTCTTCTCAGCTTCTCCAAAGGTGAGAAGTATTGACTTCTGAATTCCGATCATTGTATAGTTTGGAGTAGATTGGAGAGTTTACGGATTGCTCGAAAAACTTGGTAGAATATCTTCCAAAGAGTTTGAGAATTTTGGTAGAAGTGGGAAAGTGCAATGTGTAAAAGAGGGAATATGGGGAGATAGAAGAATTTAAACAAAAAATAACTTCTTTCCTTTTCCACCTCTCTAACCGTGTCCATATTTTTACCTTACCAAGGTAATAATAACCTTTCTTCTCAAGTCAAATCATGTCACATCTTTAACTTCCAACATACTATCCCATCAATTTCATCATTTCTTCTTCTGCCTTCAATTTTTTTTTCCGAAACAAAAAAATGTTGAATCATAAAATATACATATTGCACAGAGGAGTTTCATGCGTACCTCACATTCGACACATGTCAAGGTGTTGTCTAAGATATTCAAAGGTTGAGGCATCCAACGGTTTAGTAAATATATATATATATATATATATGCAAATTGTTCGCATGTTGGAACATAGTCCACCATAACCTCCTTTCTTTCAACCAAATCTCTAATAAAATGGTGCATGATGCCAATGTTCTTGAGTGTTGTACTGGATTCTTAGAGATGTCAATTGCACTTTTGTTGTCACACATGATCTTTAGAGGTCCTTGTTGAATTTCATAGTCATTCAACATTTGTTTCATCCATAATAATTGTGCACAACAACTTCCAGCAGCAAGATACTCAGCTTCATCAGATGATAAAGAGATTGAATTTTGTTTCTTACTATACCAAGAGACCAAATTCATGCCAATAAAGATATAACCACCAGTAGTACTTTTACGATCATCTGCATTACCAGCCCAATCGGAATCACTATAGCCAATAAGATCTGAGTCTTGATTCTTAAAATACCAGATGTCATAATCATAAGTCCCACTAATATATGGAATAACTCTTTTTACCGCAGTTAAATGAGATTCCTTCGGATCAGCTTGAAACCTTGCACAAACGCCTACGCTGAAACATATATTTGGTCGACTAGCAGTAAGATATAACAGACTCCCAATCATGCTTCTATATAATTTCTGATCAACTGGAACATCTTTCTCATCCTTAACCAATTTTTCTGTGGTTGTCATTGGAGTTCGAATAGCACGTGCACTATTACAACTAAACCTTTTCACTAGATTCAGGGCATACTTGCTTTGGTTTATAAACAATCCATTCTTCTCTTGCTTAACTTGAAGCACTAGAAAATAAGTGAGTTTACCAACCATGCTCATTTCAAATTCGGCTTGCATTAGAGACAAAAAATCTTTCACCATAGACAATGAAGTAGAGTCAAACACAATGTCATCCACATAGATTTGAGCTATCAAGAACTTAGATGATTTCGTGAGCACAAACAATGTACGATCTACTCCCCCTCGACGATAACATTTCTTAAGTAGAAAGTTTGTCAGCCGTTCATACCATGCTCTAGGTGCTTGTTTCAAACCATATAGTTTCTTCTTGAGTCGATACACATGATGTGGATAATGAGAATCTTCAAATCCTTTAGATTTTTCCACATATACTTCTTCATTCACCACTCCATTCAGAATGACATTTTTCACATCCATCTGATATAATGTAAAATTCATAGTACAAGTAATAGAAAGCAAGTTGCGAATAGATTCTAACCTGGAAACTGGTGCAAAAGTTTCATCAAAGTCGAAACCTTCCACTTGAGTATATCCTTGTGCCACCAGTCTAGCTTTATTGTGAGTAATCTGTCCATTAGCATCGGACTTGTTTTGAAAATCCATTTTGTACCAATCACAATAACAACTTTCGGACGAGGAGTAAGATACCACACATCATTGCATTCAAACTGTTCGAGCTCTTCTTGCATTGCCACAATCCAGTATTCATCAAGTAAAGCTTCCTTGTAATTATTTGGCTCAATGAGTGAGATAAAACATTGCAGTCCAGCTAGCTCACGATAGTTCACTTTAGGAATGGATCGGGTTATCCTTGAAATTGGTTCCGGTATCTCCTGTGTTGGAACATACGAACTGGGTGTGGGGGAGTGTGTTCCAACATACTCTTCTACTTCAGACACCGGTTGCTCTTCTACTAGATCCTGTGTTCCAATATAGTATGCCCACCATTTTTTGTGTATGTCAACTCAAGCCATCTCCTGAAGTGTTCAATTCTTCCTTTCAACAATGACATTCTGCTGTAGAGTGATAGGAGCAGAGAATTCATGTTGAATCCCAAGTTCATCGGAGAACTCACTGAATTGAGAGTTTTCAAATTCCCTGCCATGATCACTTCTGATTCACACTATCTTTCCAATCGAACTTCCCTTCTCGGCCTGCAACTTTACCACCAAACTTCTAAACACATCCATAGTATCAGATTTTTCTTTGAGAAATGCCACCCAAATATATCTAGAAAAATCATCAACACACACGAAGATGTACTTATTTCCACTCACACTAGGTGTATTGAATGGACCCATTAAGTCAATGTGAAGCAATTCAAAATTCCTTAAGGAAGTAATATAATGTACTGAAGATTGAGGAGACTGAATCTGTTTACCTTACTGGCATGGTCCGCATATAATTCCACTCTTGGTCGTAAGCATAGGCATCCATCGAACTGCCTTTGAATTTGAAATTTTTACCAAGGTTTTGTAGGTGACATGACCAAGCTTTCTATGCCACAGTGTGCCTTCATCTTGTTTTGAACTTAAACATCGTACTTCTTACTCCAGAAGATAACAATTGTCTGCTGATCGAATGCCAGAAAGTACTTTATCATTCCCATGTTTCACCAGACATTTATTTTTTTTTGAAATTCAACTGTCATATTGTCATCACACAACTGACTGATGCTTAGAAAAATTGCCTTTAAACCCTCAACGAGCAACACACTAGAAAACACCGGGAAACCTTCAATGTGCATTTCACCCTTGCCAATGACTCGGCTCTTCTTTCCATCACCAAAAGTAACAAAACCACCATCATATGATTTTATCTTTGTCAAAAACTCCTGAGTTTCGGTCATGTGACGAGAACACCCACTATCAAAGTACCACAAGTCTCTAGAATGTGCAATAAGTGAAGTATGAGCAACAAAACAAGTATTCAGGCATTAGGAATCCATACCTTTTGAACCATCCTTGACCGTTGGGTGCTGTCTATGTTGGAACATACAGACAGCTGTCGTCCATTCATAATATCTCTCAGTAATTTGAGACACTGTTCCTTGATACAACCTTTAAACATGCAATAACTGCAGATGACAGGCTTTCGCACATGAGTCTTAATCACCTTTCTCTTTATGTCTTGCACTTCTAGCTTGAAATTTCCAGTATCGCATGATACATTGCCATAGCCGATCCCTTGCCGATCTCCGAAGCTCTTTCCCATGGTCAGAATGCCGTCTAACTTTTCCTTACCAGAATTTAACTTCATGATTGTTGCTTCTGCCAATTCTGCCCTTTCAGTAATAGAATTTATTTTCACGTTCAGATCTTCAACTTCACTCTTAAGTTTTTCAACCTGCACTTTCAATTCCCTCTTTGCTTCGGCCAATTGACTTTTCTGCATCTTCAGGGTCTTATTTGTGTCAGCCACCTTTAACCACATGTCATACATTTTTGCATATGAAGTGTAGATATCTTCACTACTCACTGATTGATCTTCATCATCGCTGGAAGTATCGCTAGAAGGTATATTGGAACATACTGTATTATCTGTGTAGGAACATACAACAGTATCTGTGTTGGAACATACGTCATACGTCCACAACTTCATTACGAATTTTCACTCCAAATGCCACTTAATTACTGGTAAGTTCCTCTTCATCTTTCTCATCTTCTTCATCCTCACTCCATGAGGTGACATACTATCTTCCTTGCTTCTTTCGGGTATTGGCACACTCAGACTGGATATGTCTAAAACCTTCACATTCCATACACTAAATCCTTCCTTACTGTTTTGCTTCACCACCTTGATTCCTCGTGAACTGTTAGTTTCCTTGCTCGATGCGTTTACCACGATTCTTAATAAAGTTTTGTCCACGTGGTCTATTTCCTCCAGTTATCTCTTGTGACTTCTTGTTCACAACTTTCTTCAGCATTCTTGAGAAATTCTTAGTGATGAGAGCAATTTCTTCAATGTCATCTTCACTATCTGATTCGTGATCATCCCGTGATGAAGATACTTTGAACGCCAACTCCTTCTAAGTATTCTTTGCATGTTGTTCCATGTTCATCTCGTACGTTTGTAGTGATCCCATCAATTCATCCAAGGACATCGTGGATACATCTCTAGCTTCTTCTATTGCTGCAACCTTCATAGCAAATCTCTTGGGCAGTGATCTTAAGGTCTTCTTCACTAGCTTCGATTCCTTATAAACTCTATCCAATTGATAAGTCATATTTGAGATGTCTCTGAGTTTCCTGTTGAATGTGGCAATCGTATCATTCTCCTCCATTTTCAATTCTTCAAACTTGGTTTCCAACATCTGCAATTTGGATTCACGTACTCGATTGGTTCCTTCATGTACAGTCTACAAGATATCTCATGCTTTCTTAGACTGATGACATGTAGAGATGAGTTTAAACTGATTTTCATCTACTGCTGTGAAGATAGCATTTAACGCCTTGGAATTAGCCAGTGAAGCCTTCAATTCGTCTGGAGACCATAATGCCTTATCTTAAGCGTTTGTTTCTTTGAACTTGACTCTCCCTCTTTCTCCTTAGAGATGGATTCTTCGTCTTAAGTTGGAGGATTCCACACATTCTCAACAAAGTGTCATGCAAGTTCATCCAGAGAATTGATAAATACTCTCATGCGAGCCTTCCAGTAATTGTAGTTTGTTCTTTCTAGCAGTGGTGGTCGAGATGCAGAAGGTCCTTCCCTTGTCGCCATGGTAAAACTGAATCACACTTTCCTTGTCACAATCAAGGTAAAAACGACCAAGCTCTTATACCAATTGAAAAAATTGGTTTTACAGTTTTAGCTTAACTAGCAACCAATGTTCCAACATAACCTAACTTAACCAAGTATGTAAAGTAAATAATGCACGAGACACACGACTTGGTTACGTAGTTCAGTGAAATTCACCTACGTCTGCGGGGCCTGACCCAGTTCAGAATAAATCCACTAATCGGAGATATAGTACATAGTACACCATACAACTATACTTATCTTCTAATTACAACGAGTGGATTTAACAATCTCCCCTTGCTACCGATCCGCCTTGATCAGACTCCCCTGGCCTCGAAACTCGTTGACGCTGGATCTCTCTTTCCGAGGAATTAAGGTATACGATTCTGAACTTGATCAACAAGTCATGTATGTTGGAACATATATATTCCTGGCTCTCGCAAAGCTCTCAAAAGATACAAATATGTGCACATTTTCTCAATTAAATTCGTCTCCCTTTTGCAGAAGTATAATGTCTTTTATTTATAGTCCATATGCAAATGGGAATGCTTCATAATTATTTCCATAATATTCATATTCCTTATCAGCTTCTGAAGCATATCCAAATCCCATAAATAAAGGAATTTTCCTTATCTCAAATATCCCATAATATTCCATAAATCCGATTACATAATTATAGGGATTTTCCATAACAACATTATGCTTCCACACGGCTGAATTAAATATTGCATAATCTCCAAGTTTCTATAAACTAATATCGCCGCAATATTCTACTCGCCAAAAACTGAACTTCCGATATATGTTCCAACATGGAATGTTTTTCTTCTTTAACACTAGTTCACAAATGCCAACACATTATTCCATAAGATGCACATGATTTTACAATATGACTTTACATGATCAAAAAGTTGATGACATTATTGGCATTACGAAACGTAGTTCTAACTTCTTGATCATCTCCTGCATTTTGAAACTAGAAGGGATGTCTCCAGTAAATAGGTGGAATTTTTTTATTCCTTAAAGAAATGTGATTGTAACAAAGATCATGGCGGCGATTCGTTTTCACCATGTCCCTCCAGTTTGTTTTAATCCACAGGCTGCTGCAAAGATATTTAATTAAGCATGTCAAATGGTAGATGTTGATCTGTACTACTTACATGTAAGAAATCTTTGATATCTGAGAGGCTGCATATTGATAAGTCCACAAGATCCACTCATACCTTGTCTTTACATAGCCACGACGGACAAAAATAAGTATTCGATAACCTGCACGTATTAACGGTATTAGAATAAGTCAAGATGTTGATTAGATTTGATTTTGGATTAGTTTCATGACTAGATTAGAGTTCTAATAGACCTAGTCTAACTTTTGTACTCTATTTATTTCATTCAGTAATATCATAATCATTATGGGAAATCATTATATCATGGTATCAGAGCAAGTTCTGATCCTAAATCCTAAACACTAATTTTTATTATTTTTATTTTTTTCTGACCACCTCCCTCTCCCTCTTTTCCGGCCAACTCCCAGTCAAATCCCGGCCAACTTCCGGTCAAATTCCGGCAGTCTTCAGCAGTCCGTCATCTTTTCCTTTCACCGACAGCCTCTATCTGCCCTCCGATCTCAGCCTCCGGTGGCCATTTTCTTCTCCGACCGACGACCGATTTCGCTGATATTCTCTGGCCTCTCCGATCTCTCCAACGACGTCATCTCCGTTCACCGGTCCTGCTGCATCTCCCACTTCGCGCTCCAGCACCTGCTCCGTCGTGCCTCGCCTATCTCGTTTCGCCGCTGCTACTCTGCCACGCTAGTCGCATCATTCCGTTGCTGCTTCACAATGCCGATTACAACCACGTACGGGATGCGGGCGACGAGGCCTCCTGCCACAGCTTCTCAAAATCTTCCCGGCGCAAACTACAAGCAGTGATCAGAATTTTCCGCCGCCATCTGCTTTCCAGATAAAGATTCTGTGCAAAATTTTGGTTACTTCATCTCAGCCTCAGCAAATTTTTGGAGTGTGAGATCCACGCACTCACCAGCCATACTGGCGCGTCGCTCCATTCGTGCGTGAGTCACACGCGCGCACTGCCAGACCCGCACATTTCAGCATTCACGCGTGGTATACACGCGCGTATCTCCTCCCCCGCGTGTCAGCTCTCCCAGCACGTGAAGCACACTCGCTCAGCATTTCCTCGCGCGTGAAGTCCACTCGCCTAGCAGATTTTTCTCCTCTAGCTGATTTTTTATTTGCTTTGGTGAAATGGCTCAATTTGGTTCTCGACGGTGTGATATTTCAAGCCATAAAGGTCTTTCTAATCAGCAACGACACGATGGGTGCAAGTGGATTTTAGATTCTGGAGCTACAAAACACATAACATCGTCTCCTACTTTTGTCCATCGTGTGACACAGTATGGTGGCTCTGCTCAAGTCTATGTTGGTAATGGTGCTAAACTCCCTATTACACATACTGGTGATTCTTGGATTTTTAAGTCTTTGCTGATTTATGATGTGCTTATTGTGCCCAGTATCACTAAAAATTTGCTTTCAATTAGCAAATTGACTAGGGATTTAAATGATATTGTCTGCTTTAATGATCATTCATTTATTATTCGGCATAAAATCACTATTGAAACCTTGGGTCACGGTCATGTTGAGGATAGTCTTTATGTCTTAGACTATGGTGCATCTGCTTTACTGTCTACTGTGGAGTCAAATAAGTCG
>JAULKM010106142.1:0-24293 GCA_032355605.1 Rubia tinctorum | reverse complement strand
TAGTTCACCTAGAGCTTTGCCAATATGATTTAAAACAGCAGGGTGAAAGAAGTGTACCGGAGGAAACTCAACCGTGAACCCACTGGTGCTCGGGATGATTCCTCATCATAATCGAAATGCTTGGTCCATTTGAGAACCCTCATTATATATCCTCCCAACGACCAAGTTCTCTTCAGCCAACATATATGGTAGTCTTCATCTAGGTCGAAAATGATTCGAACATGGCGACTATCCATGGCCGCGATTTGAGCTTCTTCTTTGAATCTGATCGTTTGGAATTGCTTTCGAATAAACTCCATGGTAGGCCTTCCCCTGCTGAATTTGCCGATCAATGCTTTTGAGAAGGGAGTAGCCAATTGGTCAATCTCATCTTCCGGATACAACACTGCGACCTCTACCTTGTAATTGTAATGTGGATGGAGCTCGATTGGGTCGTGTGTCGGAAGTTGTTGCTTCAGTTTGTCCACAAAGGAATTCCGTTGTGTGGTGGTGTTCAGCCACGGCGGCGGATCCACCATTCCGGCGTTTCCGGCTGGTGACCATTGGAGAGCCGTTACAGAAGGGAAAAGGGGTGGAAGAAAGATGTCAGAGTCGATCAAGAGAGCGAAACGAAGTGTGGAAATGGAAATATCAATATCAAACAGATCTACAGTAAAAAGGAGCCATTCACATAAATATAACTAAATCCAAAAGACCATAAGCCAATTATCCACTTCAAATTGTAAAATCAAACCACGATATTATCTTGTCATTAGCCAGGGTTACGAAATATTACTACTTTTTCTTATATTGGGTATGGAACAATTTTGGGTACGGTACAAATTCGCTGGAAATACGTCCCCCGGAATACCTCTGACAGCAGGTAATAGGGTACATATTTAAGGTGTAAAGTCGTACTTAAGGTTCCTTGTCGCCACGACTTGGCTTTACGGCCGTGCAGACTTAAGATTTTGGCATCTGCACTGCTAATTTGTTGCCTCCGCCGTCGCTCAATCTTCCGCTGAAAAATAAATTTGATGCGTGGAAGAAGCTCTTTGGACACGTGAAGTATTGTAATTACCCTAATCTATTTAATGTTGATCAAACAGCCCAAACAACACAAAATGATCAAACAAAAGACGCATGGGCTCAATCAAGAGCCCAAATGCCAAAAAACGGTGTAAACTTCTAATGTTTAATCATCTAGTTTTAATTTAATATTTATTTTTATGGATTTAAAACGTTCGTTTAATTTTTTACTTATAATGATACTATTTTACACAAGACATCAAAGTAATATATATACATATATGTGTGTAAATTCTTGGAAAATATCGTCTTTCCATATGTATATGGAAATACGGGGTTGAATTATAATTATAAAAAGGTAAAACGTTTTAGTTGCAATATTGAAACCTTATTATAGTAGCTATAAGTTTATGACCTGATTAATGCAACCCGAAAACTTTATCTTGATTTCTTCTTATTTGTAGTTTAAATCTCGGTATTTCCATAACTTATCGAAAGACGGGGTTGAATTAGAACGATAGAAAGGTAAAAGGTTTTAGTTGCAATATTAAAAAATTATTGTTCAACGTATAATAATTATAAGTTTATATGACCCGATTTATGTAACCCAAAATTTTTATCTTAATTCCTCCAAATTACAGTTTACACCTTGGCATTTCCATAATTTATGAAAAGACCGTATTTCAAAAGACGGACTCATGAAATGGCAAAGTCTTGGAAAAGATTGTCTTTCCATAAGCATATGAAAAGACGGGGTTGAATTATAAATATAGAAAGGTAAAACCTTTTAGTTGCAGTATTAAAATTTCATTATGAAGCGTGATGTAGTTATAAGTTTCTGACCTAATTAATGCAACTCAAAAATCTTATCTTGATTTATTCAAGAGGTAGACTCCAGGTAAAATCTTGGGAAAGATCGTCTTTTCATAGGCTTATAAAAAGATGTGGTTGAATCAAAATCATATAAAGGTAAAATATTTTAGTTGCAACATTAAAATTTTATTATGCAACGTGAAGTAGTTGTAATTTTATAATTCGATTAATGCAACCCAAAAATTTTATCTTTGTTTCTTCTAATTTGCAATTTAAACTTTGATATTTCCATAACTTATGTAATGACCGTCTTTCAAGAGACGAACTGTGCGGAGAGAATTGAGTGAAGAGAGTAAAAAGTTTAATGAGTGGTTGAATATGATGTACTTTTTGTCATTAAAGAAAATGTGACAATGTTAGAAAAACATACAAAAATGATAAGTGCGCCTAACATAGTGAAACGGAGGGATTATTAAAATTGCTTATAGTTTCTAAAGTTTGAGACAATCCAATAACTCAATTCCTTGTTTAATTGTACTTCTATAGAACATGAAACATTGATGAACGGATATTGCCCAAGCATTTTTGTTTGAGGTTTAAAAGGTACTAGACATTATATGTGCAAGACTATAATTATCGGGATGCTAAAGTGTGAACTATAAAATTCCTCAATAGGAACAAAAAAGCACAACAGAGAGTAAAATTATCATTCTTAGTTGAAATGTTTCGGTATTATGTTATTTTTGTTGCTTCTTTGTTTTTGTATGTTACTTTAGAGTAGTTTTGAAATTGATGAACGTGTGAGAATCAAAGAGTATTAGAAGCTTTCCATGATCGAGTCAACCTGCTGAAAATTGTTGCAGGATCAAGAGATAAATGAACATTCAAAATATATACTTGGATTATAAACTTGTGATTTCTTTTTTCATCTGTCTAAGTTCGTTATGCATAGAGGATTTTTTTTGCGGCGATTGAAGTTCAGTAGACGGTGAAAATGCTAAAATATAACTATTTGGTTCCAGGTTGAGAAGCACCGAATTGTTGTAGTTCCTTATCAATCTGTGCATTTATTTTTACATGTTCTCCATTCAAAAACTTATATTAAATTTTCAAATCTCCTAACTTGAAATTAAAATATTCTAATTTGATACTTGCATAATGAAATTTAAGAACATACCCATAAAGAATGTTTTCACAAATATTATTGTCTTATATTGTCGGTTGTAGACTCTCATTGCCCATAAAAAGTGCTTCAAAATGCTATGTTCAGAATGTTGCAATATTTGACATAATTGTGAAATATTGTAACTGTGCCACAACTTTGCTATATATTTATAATTGAATATTTGTCGTAATCTTGGGACATAATAGAAAGTGTCACATATATGTCACGGAATGATGTTACACATACCAGAACTGACAAAACTGCGCCACAATTTCTTGACAAATTTCAAATTGTGTTGTTTAATTGTGACATTTTAGTAAAGTGTCGTAAATAATTTGTAGTAATCTTGGGACATTTTAGATAGTGTCGCAGATGTGTCACAAAATATACAAAACATCAAAGAAATGACACAAGTGTGCCATAAATTAGCAACAAATTCATATTTGTGTCATCTAATTATAACATTTTAGTAAATTATCGTAAATAATATGTCGTAATATTAAGATACTAAATAATATGTCGCATACGTGTCACAAGAAAAGTGACATGGCAATTAAATGACGTAAAAATGTCACAAATGAACGACATTTTGCCATAAGCATTGTAAATATACGACCTTTACACATTTGTCGCACATATATATGTCACAAAAGGTCAACTTCTTATAGTGGTTGTGCAGAGCGGCGAGCTGGCGCATTTGGAAAAAAGTGCAAAGGGTCATAACAAGGCCACCTATCAGAGCAAGAATAAGTACGGAGGATTTCACAGACAGCCAGATGGTCGGGGCAGAACAAGAAGCCCTGACAGAGAACAAAGCAAGATAAAGGAAAGGATGTGGCCAGGACTGAGAAAGGCTAGGAACGCCGAAAGAGGCAAAAAGAGGACACCCCTGGGAAAGATGGTGTAATGGCTACGGTGACAAACACATACACCATCATAGGCGAAAGTGTAGGAGGAAAGACAGAGTCTCAGCAAAAGTCACGCTGCAGACAGACACCACATCCAACACCGAAGAAGAGGAAGCTAACAAAGCAATAGCGTTTGACGATAGCGATCCGATACCGGACAGACTGGCTGGTGGAGATGCAGTGGTGATAACATTCAGGGTGATGGATAAGAGGATTCATCGTGCATATATGGACAGTGGAAGATTTGCGAAAATTATGTACTGGCACTGCTTTAAGAAGCTAGATGAGAATACCAGGAGGAATTTGGAACAGACAAACACCCCATTGGTAAACTTTGTAGACATAACAGTTTGGCCAAAGGGAACTATACTCCTCCCGGTGACGGTGGAAAAACATGAAAGAAGTAAAACCATGGACATGGAGTTCATAGTCATGAAGGCGAACAACCCATATAACCTGATATTATGCAAGCCGGCGTTAGCATTGCTTAAAGGCATAGTGTCGACCATACACATCCTATTGAAATTCCCAACCAGAGCAGGAATATCTACGATGAGAGGAGATCAACAAAGAGCTAGAGAAGGCCACGGGATTGCACTCAACAATAGAAAACAATAAGATGGAAATGGGAGCCATGGAGGACATGCAAACAAGAAAGGCCTGTCAGATTGATCACAGGCAGGGACAACCCATCAAAACTTGGTGCAGAAGTAGAACGGTAAAACTAAGCAGAAGTTGGTCAGTACAGGTGGGAATCTCTCTCCCGCCTTAAGTGAAAAACGAGCTGGTAAAGGTCCTGAAGGAGAACGGAGGACCGTTCGCCTAGAAACCTGAAGATATGATAGGGGTACCAAAAGATGTCGACTGTCATGAGCTGAAAGTATATCCTTCTTACAAGTCGGTCAAGAAAAAATGGATGATGTTTTGCTGGGAGATAAATGAAGAAGTAAACAGGGAGATGAGCCAGTTGGTCGCAGCGGGGATCTTGAAAGAGACCCCCTACCCAACCTGGCTGGCTAACCCACTATTGATGAAAAGGACAGACGACAGCTGGAGAACGTGTGTGGACTACACAGACCTAAATATGGCCTGCCCCAAGGATTGCTACCCGCTGCCAGTCATTGACCAGAAGGTAGACACCCTTACTAACTCCCAATTAAATTTTTTCTCGATGCATACAAGGGGTATCATCAGATCCCTATGTTAGAGAGCGATGTAGGAAAAAACTATTTTTACTATAGAGAAATGAGCCTTCAGTTATCGGATAATGCCTTTTGGCCTGAGAAACGCCTGAGCCACATACCAAAGGGTGGTGGACAAAGTCTTTCATAAACAAAATGGAAGCAACCTGGAGCTGTATGTTGATGATATGGTGACAAAGAGCAGTCAGTTTGAGACCTTTTTGGAGGATCTCAGGGAGACTTTGGTACAATTTAGAAAGACCTCGATGAAACTGAATCCAGCCAAGTGACAGTTTGGAGTAGGGGAAGGAAAGTTCCTAGGGCACATGGTATCGAACGAAGGGCTGCAGGAAAACCCCAAGAAGATAAAGGCGATCTTGGAAATGAAATCATCGAACACAGTCAAGGAGATACAAAGCCTGAATGGGAAGTTGGCAGCTATGAATCGTTTCATGTCACGGGCAGCAGAGAGAGCACTTCCTTTCTTTAAAACATTGAAGGGATGTGTGGATAAGAAAGGAATGGTGAAATGGGGAAATTTTCAAGAGAGAGCATTTGAGGACTTGAAGGCGTACCTGAAGGACCTTTCGACTCTGACTATCACTAAAAAGGAGGAAACACTATATTTATATGTAGCAGCAAATGATGAAGCAGTCAACGACTTACTGGTTATGAAGGATAACAAAATTCAAGGTATGGTGTACTTCGTGGGCCGAGCCTTGCAAATGCCAGAGCGGAGATACACAAAGGAGAAGTTTGCCTTGGCTCTAATTCACACAACAAGAAGGCTCGGGGAGTACTTTCAGGAGCATCCTATGATGATTTTGATGAATCAATCGCTAAATGCAATATTGACCAAACCAGAAGCCTCAGGGAGATTGATGAAGTGGACAGTGGAGCTGAGAGAGCATGCCATTGAATATGCCTCGAGAAAGGAAATAAAGGTGTAGGTCATGGCAGACTTCCTAGCATAGATGCCAAAGGAAGGAAGGATAAAAGTTGTGGAAGGAGATGCCCAAGCTATCAACGTGGGGAATTTGTACGTAAACGGAGCCTCCGGAGTGGAGAGAGAAGACGCGGGCCTGATAATATCAAACCCCGAAGGCATGGAATCAACTTACGCCCTGCGCTTTAAATTCCCAGCCTCCATCAATGAAGCAGAATATGAGGCACTGATTGCGAGTATGGAGATAGCCATGAAGCTGGAATCGAATACACCGCAAGCCTATAGGAACTCAATGCTGGTAGCCAACCAATATATTGGGCAGTATACCGCTAAGGAGCCAGCAATGATGAGGTACAGGGACAAGGTCAGAAGTTTTGCGGCTGAGTTTGAAGAATTTGACATTACTAGAGTCCCAAAGTCACAAAACACAAGAGCATGCAAATTGATCAAGCTGGCGTCCTCAACTCATGCACACTTAACTAAATCTGTGTTGGTAGAGGAGTTGGCGAGCAGGTCAACCGACGCAAGACAGGTAAGGGCGATACAGGAGTCAACGCTCGACTAGATGACACTCATTCATAATTACCTGAAGCATGAGACACTACCGGCGGATGATAATAAGGCAAGGATAGTAAAAAGAAAAGCATTATTGTATGCCGTGAGGAGGAGGCTGTTGTACAATAGAGATTACACTGAATAATGGCTCAGATACGCAGGACCCGAGTTGGCAGACACAATCCTCAGGAGATGCATTAAGGAAGCTGCAGCAGTCATCAAGGAGGAAGAACAATGGCGTTGCATACAGTAAGGGCAAGATACTACTAGCCGACCATGAGGGCGGATTCGGAAAAAATAGCTAAAGAATTTCATAGGTGTCAAGAGCACATGAAGGTAAAAAGGCTCCCGTCATAGCAAATTACTAGAATAAAATCACCCTGGTCTTTCGCCAATGGGGGATCGACATTGCAGGGCCGTTCCCTGAGGCAGTAAGGAGAAAAAGGTTTCTATTGGTAGCAATAGACCATTTCACGAAATGGGTGGAAGAAGAGGCTCTAGCAAGAATAACAAGTAAAAGAGCCACAACCTTTGCTTAGAAGAACATAGTATGCAGATTCGGCATCCCACAAGTGATAGTGAGCGACAACGGAAAGCAATTAGCCAATGAGCCTTTCAAGTTGTGGTGTGAGGGTTTGAACATAAGGCAGCAGTTCACCTCCGTGGCCAATCCGCAGGTAAATGGGTAAATAGAGGTGACAAATAGGATGATAATTCAAGGACTAAAAAAGAGACTATGATGGGCCAAAGGAGAATGGTAGAAAGAGCTAGTAAGTGTGATGTGGGCATACATGACCACGCCAAGGGCTTCCACTGGAGAATCTCTATACAGGCTATGTTTCGGGACCAAGGAAATCATTCCCCCCAAAATTGCAGTGCACAGCAAGAGAGTAGCTCAACCGAAGAGTCAGGAAGACAACTAAAAAGCATTTAGGGAAAATTTGGATGGCCTGAAGGAGCTTAGGGAGAAAGTGTCGCTAAAAGAGGTCGCATACAAGTCTTATATGGAACAACATTATAATAACAAGGTGCGGGTAAGATCCTTGAAAGTGGGGGAGTTAGCACTGAGAAAGAATGAAGCAAGCAGAGCCTATGGTCAGAAGAAGCTGGACATAGAATAGGAAGGCCCATACAAGGTGGCTGAAGTGCTGGGGAAATGAGCGACAAAATGGGGGGACGATGCACGGAAGGCTAATCCCCCGGACCTGGAACATAGCTAACTTGAGAAGGTACTACGCTTAAGTAATTGTAGCTTCATGTGTGCATAAAACCTGCTGTCAAACAGTTTGATATGACGTGCAGGTGAAACGAGATTCCTAAAGGGACCAAGTCTTTTGTAAGCCCATAAAAGGTGTGATCCCAAGGAAATCCCAACCAACGCCCCCGTCTCTCGTTTGCCTATCACCTATTTATTTAGAAATGACAAGTGCATGGAAGGAAATGAGACCCCGGCCACAACCATAGCCGTAGAAAATAAGCCTGATCCAGGCTAAAGTTACAGCGCTGGCCATAACAACAAGCACAATTACAGGCAGGATCTCAAATAGGCAAAGCATTGAAACTCAGGACACAACCATAGCCGGAGAAAAAACGAACTGGATCCAGGCTAAAGTTGCAGCACTAGCCCCAACAGCCAGCGCAATTGCAGGCCTAATCTAAAATAGGAAAAGGAAATGAAACTCCCGCCACAACCATAGCCGGAGAAAAACAAGCCTGATCTAGGCTAAAGTTGCAGCGTTGGCCCCAACGGCCAGTGCAATTGCTTCCCGGATCTCAAATAGGCAAAGGAAACGAAACTCTGACCACAGCTATAGTCGAAGAAAAATGAGCCTGGTCTAGATTGTTGCAGCGCTGACCCCAACAACCAGCGCAATTACAGGTCGGATCTCAAATAGGCAAAGGAAATGAAACTCCGACAACAACCATAGCCGAAAAAATGAGCCTCGTTCAAGCTAAAGTTGTAAAGCTAGCCTCAACATCCAGCACAATCGTAGGTCGGATCTCAAATAGGCAAAGGAAATGAAATTCTGGCCACAACCATAGCCGGAGAAAAATGAGCCTGATCCAAGCTAAAGTTGCATCTCTGGCCCTAAAAGCCAGCGCAATTGCAGGCCGGATCTAAGATGGATAAAGGAAATAAAGGTCTGTCCACAACCATAGCCGAAGAAAAACGAGCCCGATAAGAGCAACATCCCTCAAACAAGTGCCGCAAAGAAACAATATTTTGAAAGAGAAGGAGATAAACCAGAACAACCAAAAGTAAACCTAAGGCGAAAAAGGTGACCAAAGTTAATTAACATTAATTAACGAAAACAGGCAGCATAACAGTTGTAGAGTCCATCAGCCAAAAGGGGGAAAACACACCCCAAAATAGAAAAGAAAACAAATACACAAGAAAAAGCCTTTAAGGCTCCTTAACGACAGTCTTATCTTCATTCTCCCCAACGACTGGAGCTTTACCTCTCTCAGTTTTCTCGGCGCCATCAGCAGCCTGAACTTAATCCCCCCACGGGCACTCCAACATTATCAACAGGTTGATGAGGCCCGTTAGCAGAGTGTGCATTAGTTTCAGCGGAGACGCTGTTAGGGACCCAGCTGTCAATCTACGCCAATGACATACTCGGGTGTAGTTGGGATAAGTATTTAGTAAATTTGTATTCACGAAAAGGAATAAAAGTATTACCAAGGCAAACCAGCAGCTGGTTCTCATCTTCAGTCCGAGAGTAAAAGTCAATGGCTCTCATCAAGGCGTCACTCAGCAACTCGGAGATCTTAGTGCTCTGCACCACGTGGGAGTAGAGGCTCAAGAAATTGCGGGTGAAGGCCCAATCCTTGAAAGCCTGTAGCTCGGGGACCTTGGCATTGGAGCCAGTCAAGGAGTTGTGCAGAGAGCCAGTAACCCCTTTCTCCAGCTCGAAGTCCTACTCCAACTCAGGGACACGTTGAGCCTGGGTTTTTAGGGAGGCCAGGCCATGCTTCAGCTTGCTGACCTCTGCCTGCAAGCTGTCGTTCTCTTCCTGCATAGCCCTGGCAGAGGAAAGATGGTGGAAATGGAAATGGGAGTAAGTAAAAAAAGTAACGAAAAAATGAAGAAGAAGTGAATGGTTAATGAAAAAAGAAAGCACACCTCGAAAATAGCCGCGACCGATTGGTCAGCAAGGGAGTTAGTCCCAGCGACGTTCAAGAACCGTTCTTGAAGTCAGGCATTTAAGTGAGGGAGAGGCAAGGCCTGGGAGATAAACTGTGTTCGAGCCATAGCACTACACAAAAGACTCGGTGTGAAACCCAGAGAAGAGGTCCCATGCCCGAAGGGGGGAAAGAATGGAACAGGTTGAACAGGACGAGTGGTCAAGGCGAGCCCCTGCTGCCTAGAGGCTGGGGTTTCAGGAACCTCTTCTTGAATCATGTCGGAGGAAGCCCGATTGAGGCCAACCCCACTTTTCTCAACCCTTCTCCCGGAGTTGTGATGAGCTCTCTTTAGAACAGTCTCCTCCTTGGAGACCTTGGTGTCAGAGACTTTGATGGCTTTAACCTGCTGGTCCACGACCCCAGTCGTGTCCTCAACCTGGGAGGTCGGACGATTACTTCCAGCCCTGCGGGGAAGCCTAAACAGTCGCCAAGGAATGCAACCACATACATCTCTGCAAAAGGAGATGGGAAAAAGGTTTAAAAAGTTAAAAGCATGTAAAGGCAAATAGAATCAACATCCCAAGTTAACTGACGAAAAGGAAACAGGAAACATATGCCACTCAGATCAGTGAGACCTTCGCCGGGAGAAATTTCGTTAGGGAAATACGACAAGCCGACAACACGGAGGGCGGAATCACATATGATGTGGTCGCATCTCACCCTCATGACCTTAAGGCGAGAAATTAAGGGTTGTAGGGCAGTCGTCTCAGCGGCTCTAGGGCGGGACCCCTGTCCTTTTTCCGGCCGGCGGGATAGACCACCCTCTCAGCCCCGTACAATCCCAGGACAAGGTCCTTATCCACAAAGATAAACCCATGTTTCAACTCAACACGAGTGGGGAGGTCGGTTAGCAGTTTGACCCCATCCTGCCGGAACTTCAAAAAAGACCAGTCAGGGGGCATCCTGGCCGAGTGGTAGAAGACACGAAATAGAATGACGAGGGCTCAATGAGAAGGAGGCGACACAGAACTTCAAAGCCCTGGACGACACGAATATAATTGGGGGGAGATCAGTTAGTTCAAACTCTTTGAAGGCCAGAACGACCTGAAAGAAAGAGGAAATGGGGAATCGAAAGCAGCAGTTCTCAAGGGTCTCAAGGTAGACGACGACTATGCTAGCAGACACGTCTAGCACTGTCTGGCCGACATAGAGCAACATGACGTGGTTACGAATGTCATGGAAAAGGACTTCTTGGGCATTAAATGCACCTTCAAGAACACCAAGGGCGGCCCTGAACTCAGGGTTAGTTGTATCACAGTACGAATCCGCTTTTGGAGGGCCAAGAGTAGAAACCATGGCAGCGAAAGGAATAAAATGAGAGAAGAAAGAAATATAGAAGAAGCAGAGAGGGTACCTGGAGAGGAATTAGAGGCAGCCAGGAAATCGAAGTCAGGACAAGACTGTTTTGGGAGAACGGACAGAAGCGCAAGGAAAAAATGGAAAAAGAAAATGGCGAAGATTACGAATATGTAGGAAAAGAAAGGAAATGCGATGACTGTTGGGGGCAATTAATTACTCCAGAGGCAGGAAGATAAAAGAATAATGATAACCGCCTAGGGAGAAGGCGAAAGTTCAGCAGTCAGCTTGCGGGAACTGGCAGAAGGAGATACGCGGCAGACATTGAGACAGGTAGCGTAACTGTCGTATAACGCATTAATGAAAAAATGAACGTGTGCAAGTGGGCGGTTTTGAAATCCAAAAAACTGCCAAAATCCCCCAAAAAAGGGAAGAAAAAAGAGGAGTCATCGGGAAGCAGGTCTTAGGGACGCTACTTGTTCCCTGGGAAACTCAGGCATGGAGGACCAGAAGGATTCAGGCTTGAACTCAACCCATTGCCCTGGGTCGACTCAACCAACCGGGTCATAGGTTGGGGGGACTTGATAACGCATGGGTCTGACGGCTCAGTTACAAGGAAAAAGAATGAAAAGGCCTTTGGGCCTAGAAGGCCGACAAAGATAAAGGAGGGAGTTCAGTGAGACTAATGGACAACTCCGGTCCCATCAGTCACCAAATACCATACAGCGAGGGAAATAGTTAGAAAGAAGGTAATATTTACTATCATATCACTATTCATCTTGAGACGCTTCTACATGGCAATAATGACTAACTGGAGCGTCGGAGCAGGCACGGCCCTGGGCATGTCTGTCTGATTCAGTCTGTCTGTTTTGTAAGTTCATGTGCATATTGGATTGGTGTGAATCACTTAAACGCATATTACAAATTCTAACATTATCGGTACACTAAACAAATAACTCTAGAGTATAAATGCAATTTATCTTTCCAATAATGATGTAACCATTCAATATTAAAGGGAAAAGTTTAAGTTGAAGTTTTCAATCGAGCATGACTCCAACGCCAAAATAGAAGAAGAAGTAACCCGCTTTAATTGAATTTAATATTCCCACGACGGCGCTTTTGACATTTTGACCCACGAACACGCGGAACCTTCGAAACAGTTGGCACTTCTTTTTCCTATTCTCAAACTACCCCTCCCACGCTCCTCCTTATAATCTCCAACCAACACAAATGACAAAACACACACTCGTCTTTTAGAAGAAGAAGAAGAAGATATAGAGCGATGAAATTCAAGAAGCCCACTTTCCCGTTGTTCTTCAGGAAGTTGAACAAGAAGAACGGCGGTCTGAGTACTGCTGGCGGCGACGACGACGTCCCCAGCGGCTCCGGGAGATGGAGTTTCGAGAGCTCCACCACCGGCTTGCGGTGGAAGAGAAAGCCCACGGTCTACACTTGGTTCATCGACGGTTTTGTGTTCAAGGTTGTGTACGTGCTGGAGGCCGTGGTTTTGGTCTTTACCCTGGGCTTCTTCTACATTTGTTGCGGCTGCAGTATTTGATTAATTGATTCCAGAAGTTGCGAGATTTTCCTCTTCTTTTTGTTACGCAGAAAATTGAAATCCCTCCGAAATTATTATTCTTTGGTCTTTCCTGTATATTTATTTTTTGGTAAATACTAAATGTATTCTTTTTTCTCCTTCATTCTCGGTTACTACCTTCTGTCTTCCATTTCTTACACTGTCTCTAATTTTTTATATATAATTGATTGGTTCTTATGCTAGTGATTCACTTTCGATTCAAAATCTTCAGAAGCAAAAATTATAATATGGTTCTGACTTAATCCGGAACAATCTCTGGATTATAGATTGTAAAACCAGAAATGTGAAGTCTTGACCAAGAAGGGACCTGACCAGTTCAAATGGCAGTGATGCAAACAAAAAAAAATTCCCTTCTTTGAAAATGGCACTACTGCAAATTAGAGTTATCGTAACACTTTCTTTGCAAAATTTATTTAAAATGTTACATTAGTTTATAAAGTGTTACTTAAACCTTTGAAAACTGTTATATAAATATTGAAAAATTTTGCCTAAATTTTAAAAAGTGTTACATTATATATAGTGTAACATAACCTAAAATAATACTTGTAAAGTGTTACAATAGATTCAAAGTGTTACAATAGCAACTATGGTAACACTTTTAAAATTATTACCTTAACCGATATTGCAAAAGAAGTGTTACGGCGGTGTGGAAACAGTATGGATTTACTTTTTTTGGAGCCAATCCAAAATGGTTGAAAATTGCAAGTTTCCAGTAGATGCGCGCTCCCATGTTGTCCCACTGTCCCATTATAAATTGTTTAATTACTTTTAAAAGTTAAACTTTGTAAACTTTGACGGTAAATGTAAATTAATTTATATATAATAAAAATATCATGTTAGATATTGTTAGATTCACTTTAACATCTATTTTTTAAATATTAATTTTTTATTCGTTGTTATCATAAATAACTAGAGATATTTACGGACAACCATACTCATCGAAAACTTTCAAAAAAGTAATTAAGAAATGTATAACGGAACGGAGGGAGTATTTAATAGTCCATATTTGGAAAAAGGTTTCCAAATCGTTGGAAGTGCAGATGCATGGTCTCTCCTAATAAAAATTGCTTAAAAACTTTTTCCAAATTAAAGTTTATAAACTTTCATCCTAAATTTAAATTAGAAAAAGTGCGTCGATAAGTCTAATTTTAGGTTGAAAATGTCAATCTGACTCTGCTAAGTCAGAAAGTTTCAAAATAACCCTAACTTTTAGATGTATATACCAATCTAATCATAGGAGTCATTGACTTCAATTGTCAACAAGAAATTTGATCGGAATTTGTCAATGACCACTTTACCCCTAGTAAAATAAAAGAAAAAACTAAAAAATGGAAAAGACTTAATTGCCTCAATCTTCTTTAATATCCAGCATCTTCTTTCTTGATCTTGTCGCCACTTGCGTCTTCTTTAATTTCCTGCATTTTTTTAGATTAAATCCCTCATGCGTCTTTTATTTCTTATAGTACTGCATATATATCTTCTACCGCCGATTGTAATTTTCACTTGATCAATTTAATCTCCAAACCCCGTCTGTAAACCTCCAATATCATAAACCCAATCAATTTATTCTCAGAACTCCAAGATTTTGGTTCTGACTGGAGAATACCATAACCAACAAATCTCCTGGTCCCCGCTCCAGTGTCCAGATCTCGCCGGTCTCCGCTCCAAACCACTGCAACTGGCGTTAGCTCCAGCAAACCTCGCTCCAGTGGCGGGTGGATGGTGAGTGGGGATTCGAGGTCGCGAGATGTGGTGGCTGATGCGCAAGTTGATGTGAATCCTCTTTATGCCTAGATTGATGTGAATCAGCGGGAGGTTGAAGTTGTGGTAGCGGGAGGTTGAAGTTGTGGCAGCGGGAGGTTGTGTTTGTTTGCTGGAGGTGGTGGTTGTGGTGGCGGGAGGTTGTGTCTGGTTGCGGGAGGTGGTGGCTGGTGAGGGACAGGTGGCTAGGGTAAGGGGGGTTTGAAGAAGAAGGAAAGGGGTAAAATGGGGAACAAAAGTTAAGCCCAATGGCAAGGGGTATTTTTGTCATTTCAGATTTGATCAACGCCCAATTCCTTCAATTAACGCTAGAATTAGGCCAAAGGTTATAACTGCACTTTTTGGTCATAAAGTTAGGGTTATTTTTATAATTTTTCATTTTGTAGGGTTATATTGGGAACCTAAGTATGTACTACCTCTGTCCTTATTTAAACTTCCTAATTGTTTTTTGCTCAAACTTTTATGCGATTTATGTGGCATCATTTTGTCACATATGTTTGGTCTAAGAGTAATGAAAACACTCTCTCTATCATCATTCACATCGTGTGGCGTTCAGCTGATGTGGCACTAACTTGAGGGTGTTTTAGGTGAATTTTCTTACGAAAAAAGGAAATAGTAGAATTAGGAAGTTAATTGTGGGACGAACTAAAAAGGAAAATTGGAAGTTTATTGTGGGGCGAAGAAACTATATAATAAAAATATCATGTGAGAGATATTGTTAGATTTATCTTAACATGTATTTTCTAAATATCAACTTTTTATGCTAAGTTATTATATAGAGTTAGAGACATTGACGGTTAAACATGATTATTGAATACCGTGAAAAAACAACCATGCAAAGTGAAGTGAGGCGGGGGGTATCATTCTTAGTTTTTTGAAATTGTAGATATATTAAAGATCGTCGTTAAAGAAAAAAACAATTATGCAAAATGAAATGGGACGAGGGGGTATCATTCTTAGTTTTTTTTTGAAATTGTAGATATATTAAAGATTGTCGTTGAATTTTTTTATGCAAAATGAAGTGGGACGGGAGCACTATCATTCTTAGTTTTTTGAAATTGTAGATATATTAAAAAGCGTCGTTGACTGAAAATTGGCAATCTTCTCACTAAACACTGATGCTTACTTATTAATGTTGTCGTTAACCATACTTGTAAAGACAAGTACGTACCTCGGGCCAACTTCCAGTTAAATTTCAAACGGTTTTGGCCCTTGAAGTGAGCCCCACCCTCGTGTTTCTCAAATTTAAAATGTCCCCTTCAAAAATTTAAAGGATATGTTCCATTGGATTTTTTAGTGTGTTTCTCGTTCATCTGGGCAGCCTAGGACGTACGAAACAGAACCAAAACTTTGCATCATTCGTTGAAGTTTGCATGACATCACCCAAGGAAGGATCCCAAGTAATCAATAGAGAAGAATAGGGTTGTCAACACCGGGAGATGACCCACCGTCTGGGCAACGTTGTTGTTTAGGGTACCAAAATGCGCCCGGTGATTAACCATCGTGCTTAGTGTAAACCCCAGTGCTTTAACCTGTCGTGGTACTCTTCGTTTAACGGCATCCAATGTTTCGGTTCTAGAAGTACCCTTGTTTGTTTAGGAATGTAAAGTGTCATCGGAACTGCTATGCTATTTGATCTGAGAAATAAATATTGTTGAATAAGATTCAAAATTGGAATGTTAATCATTTATTTGATGTCGATTAGAATGTTTTGATTTCCGAATTCGAAACACATTTCAGTTTTCTTTTGAAACGCTCTTATAAAATTTTAATCCTTTGTTAGTTACAAAATTGGAATACATGTCAGAAATTTTAGTAATTTTCACAATTTGTAAAATTGAAACGTAGTTCAACTACGGTGAAGTGGTCATAACAATATGTTTGTCTCAAAACAACAATTATTTTAATTACAACTTCATGCATTATAAGTAGATAAAATTATGTCAAATATGTATAGAAAGTGCTTGTGACAACAATTTGTAAAAACCTCTCAACTATTCGGAATGAACTACATAGCAAGTAGTAGTGTATATATACTATTGAAGTATATTGTAATGTAAATAGGGAAATCATCATCCTCCAATCTATTGTGTAGATTTTCATCAAGTTCCCCACACTTTGTATCTTGCTTGGAGCGACGGAATCAGGTTGCCATCATCTTGAAACATACGTTTCCTATCAAACCTAACATATAACAAAAGGAGGGGATTGTTAAACCTATAATTTTATATCAACATATATAAGCTGGAAAAAGATGAGGCGTAATAATAATGCTTGTATAGATACCTACTTTGCATACCAATCGTCGTTCTTATAATCCTGTTGTGTCCATTAACTACTTGTGTTGGAGATATGTCAATCGATGGTTCATTTTGTAATTGCAAATAATGCATAATGAATCCCATGTACGAAAACCAATAAAATGCATATCATACATAAAACCATAGACCCATCAAGAATGATGCTAAGGTTTAAAACCTAAATTCTCATACAAGATGTGAAAATGATATGCTATGGCAACATATATTACCAACATTTGAATATTTAGCATAGTTTACTCCAATCACTAAACATTATAAAATGAGCATTTAAAATACCTGAACTAACCTTAATTTCAAATCCAAACCTAAAGAGATGACTATATTCATTTGCTCGGTGATTTTGAGTGTCCTCCCTTCATGATAAATCTCTATAGTGAAATTGGTTGTTGGATGTGGGGAAGAGAAAGTGTAATAGTGGAAGAACATTTTTTTAGATGGAGTAGAGACGTTAGGTTTTAGGGCCGTGATTGGGAGGTTAAATAGATCTTCAATTTTGAGTGGGGGTTTGCATGGTGGTAATACACCGTGTATTGACCGTTAAAAAAAGTCCAATGATGTCTTTGAAATTGGAACACATTACGATTAATGTTACGAAATTGGAAGTTGTGTAGGGTTAATGCTTGATATATAAAAGACACTTGTTACAATTTGTGACAAGATCTCCAATAGTTTTCTTCCCCAATGTTTTCTTACTCCCAGCAAAGTTTGAAATTTCCCATCCACTAACACCTATAAAAACAAAGTTCAATCCTAAAAATTTGGAACTATCTTCGACATGTCATTCTCGGGATGCATCAGAATCAAAGAGGGGTCCGACCTCAAATTCTTATTCTGTGGAACAACGCAATCCACCATTAGAACTGGTGGTGGAGAAAGAAGAGAGGTCCCCAATCCATAAGAACACAAGAACATAACGTGAACACTGGCATCCAAATGAGACTAGGGCAAGTTGCAAATTCTTCAATGAGGAGGCATCGAAATAGTACGAGGACTGGTATACCGTAAATACATGGTTACTTATGAGACAGAAAATGCATGTTTTCTTAGAGCACTTGACATGATTTTTTAGATGTTTTTATTGATGGGCAGTTATATTATTTGGTGTTTTACAATATAAGGGGTTATAGTAACCTTATGTGGTTAATTTCACTAATTTCCCTATTTTGTAAGCATTTATTCTCAAACATGTTTTACTTCTATGAGTTGGTCGAGTTCTACTGTTTATGAGCTTATTTAGATACCATCATGGAGAACCATTCACAAGAATTTTGGAATATTGGTGAAGGTCATTCACAATAATGGTAGAAGAAGGAAGGTCACTTACAAAGTGGTAGTAGAAAACTAAAGAAAGAAGGCAAACAGAGCAAAAGGTTCATGAGGTTCAAAAGTGTTATACAGGCACAAACTGCAGTATGTTACACGATCTGTACCATGAGAAATTTCTGGAAGATTGAAGGTCCAGTGGTTGGACCTGTAAACATGCATGCTCCATGCCAAATCAGAAGGCTGGAAGGCTATCCTTGAAGACGGGTCATGCAAACGAGCACGATCTGTGTCGCTCGGTTGTTGGAACACACGGCACTGGATACAGACTGTGTAACTATGCACGGTCCATGCCATACAGCACAGTCTATGCCACCCTGTTGACTAGGTTTTTAACCAGCGGACTGCCTTGTTTCTCTCTCTTCTCACCTATAAATAGTATCATTCTTTCTCATTTTCATTGTGAGCTCGACTTGGGCCATCAAAACCCTAGTCTTCTTCATTTTTTCTTAGTTTTTACATATTTTTCATGGATTTTTGTAGATTTGTTATGGGTTATCTATTTTTAGCTTAGATATGCTTGGAAGTTTTTTAAACATGTTTAACTATGATTTGTGAGATTCTTTTATTCATGTCTATTTTATGCTATAAATATCATGCTTAATTTATTTTTATGCTTCTTGTATAATTTTGTGATGAATGAGAATTTATTTTTTATACTTCTTGTGCAATTTTGTAATGAATGAGATTAGGATGTACACCTAGTTTAGTTCTTTGCATGATTTGGTGGTAGACTCGGGAATAAACCCAAAAGTATTACGTTTCTATGTCTATTGGGATGTGGGGTGTTAACTATGAGGTCATTGACGACACGTGTGTCAGGTTGGTAGTAAAAGTAGTCTCATGTTGGATTATTTTTAAGAAGCTAAGCAGAGTCATCTGGAAATTGGGTCTGCAATGTAATTGACTCTATTGGGATCGTAGATAAAATGCGCGATGGTCATATCACTAGTTTGTAGCAACTAGGCGGGGAATGCCCCTAGAGCTATCATAAGGTAATAATGTCCTAAGTGGCACAAGATGGACTTAAGATGGGTATTCACGGTGTAGGTCCTGATGATCCATGCTTCTTTCGGGTTTAATTTACTACGTACGCTCACAGGTTTATTAACCCCGAAAGTGAGGGCTAGAGTTGGTTGTGAAAGTGCACTGCTAGCTACATGTGGAGGTGGTGAGACGTTGAGGAGGGGGCAAAACTAATATGGTGTGACAGGCCAAGGTAGTTCCCAGGGAATCAACATCTCTGCATCACAAGAATGGTAGAAAAAGGAAGAGCACTAACAAAGTGGTGTAAGAAGATTGAAGAAAATGGAAGGAAAAAAAGGCAAAATGAGAAAAAAGTTTGTAGAGTTCATAAATGTTCTGTGGGCACAGATTGTGCCATATTACATGGTCTGTGTCATAAAATGCCTTGAATATAGAAGGTCCAGTGAACGAACTGTGCAAACATGCACAATTTGTGCCAAATCAAAAGGCTGGAAGACTGTCCCTATAGATGAACCATGCAAGCGAGCACAGTCTGTGACATTCAATTGGAACACATGGCCCTAGATACAAATCGTGTAACTATGCACAGTCTGTGCCACCATGTTGACTAGGTTTTTGAACAGTGGCCACCTTCTTTCTCTTGTTCCCACAAATAAATAGTCTCTTTTCATTGCGAGCCTGACTTGGGCCTCCAAAATTTTAGTTTTTCTTTATCTTTTCTTAGTGTTTACATCTTTTCCATGGATTTTTGTAGATTTATTATGAGTTTTCACTATCTAGCTTGGATCTATGCTTGGGAACTTTTGTAAACATGTTTAGCTATGATTTGTGAGATTCTTACATTCATGTCTATTTTTATGCTATAAATATCAAGCTTAATTTGTTCTTTATGCTTCTTGCTATACTTTTTTGATGAATGAGATTAGGATTTACACCTAGTTTAGTTCTTTTCATGATTTAGTGCTAGATTCTGGGATGAACCGGGGAGTATCACGTTTTACGTCTATTGGGATGTGGGGTTTTTATACATGAGTTCATTAAAGACACATGTGCTCAAGTTGATAATAGAAGTAGTCTCGCATTGGGTTATTTAGCGGTCAATAAGCGGAGTCATCTAGAAATTGGGTCGGTGATGTTATCGACACAATTGAGGTCGTAGGATAATGCTCGAAGGTCATATCCCGAGTTTGTAGCAACTAGGCGGGGAATGCCTTAGAGTTATCATGAGGTACTATTCTAAGTGGCACAAGATTGGTTTAGGATGGTATTCATGGTGTAGGCACCGATGATCCATGCAACTTCCTGTTTAAATTAGTTGTGTGCGTTCATAGGTTTATTAACCCAACAAGTGAAGGCTAGAAGTTGTACTGAAAACACACCGCTAGCTATATATGGAGGAGGTGAGATGTTGACGAGGGGACAAAACCGACATGGTGTGACATACCGAGGTACTTCTAGGGACACAACATCTCCAGATCGAGTGATATAGTAATTAAATTGAATTATATGTCTAATATGTGAATATGAATCTAAGATCAAATTCTAATATTTAACATGTGATGCAAACGCGCCAAAATTGTCTTACTACTAATATATATCGTTGTTTAGCATTGTTAGATGTTAGCTTAACTCTCTCAAAACCAAACCCCCCCAATTTTCTCTACTCCCGACACACATATTTGGTGACACTTGTGTGTGAACTTTGTGATGCTATCTCGTAAACCCCTAAATCTCTGGGGAAAAAATCGTAAATTACCGCTATCGACTAGTTAGAAGTGAGTAAGTGAGCAACTTATAAATCTCATCTTTGATTTGCTAGCGCCCGTGGGTTATTTAACGTCGCCCACGGGTGCCGATCAGCTACAAATGTGTTAAAAACTGACTCTGACTCTAATCTAAATTTCATTTCCATATTAGACCATTTTGTATTTACACAAATTGATAACAATAGATATCCAACTCATCACGATAAAGGTGTTCAATTCTATTCACGACATTGATGGAGTATTAAGCTTAATTGGTGATAGGAGAAATATCAGCAAATTAGATTATAGTACACCATCTGTCCCAACTGAAATTGCACTGTAATTATTAGCACGTTGTTCAAAAAACATGTTTGATCGTTAATATGTTTACTTGCGTATAATATCGGTAAATAAAAGGTTGATAGTTAGAAAATACTTATTTCAACGAATTGAACATTATCATATATGATAGTATTGTTATTCATGTGTCTATTTAATTTAACGGTCAAACTTTAATAGAAAGTAATGTAAAAATATATATGAGTATAGTTTCTGGTGAGATAGAGAGAATATTAGGTTGAAAAGTTGAATTTCTGCACTTTTTTATTTGGAATATAACATTCCAACGGTCCGTTTGAAAAATTCGTACACAGGTTGTCGACAGCGAAAAAGGAAAAGCAGAACTTTAATTCTGTAGAAGTAGAACCTATTCTTTGTCACATCATTTTGCCTCTCGCAAAGATGCTTGTTGAAGGAAAGGGGAAAATGCTTCTAGTGCAGAACAGGTGGCATTGGCTAATTATTTGAGTGGCAACGGCCAAATCCATATCAAATTTAAATTATTATTATTGAATCAATAAAGTGAATATCCATTTGATGTAAGCCTGCACGGCTGCACCCAAATTAATGCAAGTCTTTGGAAAATTTAATACTCCCTCCGTCCCGTTCACATAATATTTTTTACGATTTTCAATAAACATGTTTGACCATCAATATGTTTAATTATGTGTAATAACGACAAATAAAAGTTGATATTTAAAATCTACTTATTACGATGAATCCAACAATATCACATACGATAATATTGTTGTTTATATATCTATTCAAATATGTGGTCAAAGTTTATCATTGTTGACTGCCAAATAGTAAATGTGCATGTTAGTGTGGAACAGAGGGAGTATAAGTTTTCGGATGATTTAGTCAATTTTCAGCAGCATATAAATTTAATGAAAATGGATGGACACCCTAAAAAATTTCGTCTACGACGGTTTTAATTTTTTTTAAAAATGAATATCCATTTAAAGATGGTGTTAGTGAACTTGAAACTTCCCATCTTCAAGAAATAACTTTATGACTCCTTTAAATGCTAGTCTCCTACAAGTGTACACATATACTCCATCCGTCCTGCTATAAATTGCATAATTATTTTTTCACGGTCTTCCATGAACATGTTTGACCGTAAATATCTCTAGTTACCTACAATAATACCGCATAAAAAATTGATATTTAAAAAATAGATGTTAAGATGAATCTAACAATATCTCACACGATAATTTTATTATATCTAGATTAATTTATATTTACAGTTAAAATTTACAAAGTTTGACTCCCAAAAAGTAATTAGTCAATTTATATTGGAACGGAGGGAGTATGGAATAGTAGTATAAATAGCTACTCCATGCAAATGAAAGGCATACATATGAAGTATATAATCTCTTTCTTTAGTCCCATTTCTTAGTTTCTATTAGTTATTGTTCTTGGTTTTATATAATAAATAACACAACTAATATTACTTTTACTAAAATTAGATTACCACGTTTACATTGGTAGTAAAATTTCTTATAACAATTATATTGTATTTTGATCCTTTTTTCAAAGGTTTGATGCATCTAGAACTCCTCTTTGCTAACATCATCAATTCTTTAGTTGTATCTTGCAAGAAAGAGCCTCCAGAGTATTTTGGGGGAAAGACTATCCAATGATAAAGTTAGAGTTTTCTATATGTTTAGTGAATTGTGAATGAATCATCAATAAAGTTGTTTACCTGTAGCTTATTTATATACGGAGGCCCTTTCTAGCTAGGGTTAAAGTTTTGTTTTCTTGTGGAGCAAGTACTAGAGTTTCAACTATAGAGGATAGACCCAATATGGATGAATGGGAAGACCAAATATGCTGGCCCAACCCATCACTTTCCAGATCCGTTCTACTTAGGCCTAATGTTATTGGCGTACTATCAAGAAGCCCCTAGAAAGCCGAAGGACCATTTCGTAAGCCTTCACGCTTCAAAAGTCTGATAGGACGGTGGCCTTTGGCTTTCTCCTAATTGAAGGAGAGTACGACAGCTGTTGAAGTTGAGAAGACATCTAGCGTGTGTCATGATTTAGCCGCGTGGCGGATTGCATTTAATGAAGGCATCACGTGCGCGTCTAATCGGAGAAAAGATTCCTCTACGCGGGAGCATTTCCCAACATCTGCACATCTCTCCAACTCCTCTCACCACGCCCCTAGGTAATCATTGATTTTTCCTGCCTTTATAAGTCGCCACTTCTTTCATTTTCCCTCAAGGCGTTTTCCCATAATCCTCTTAATTTCTTCAGAGCCTTTCTATCTCTCTCTCTCTCTCTACTAATTGCGGCCACTAAGAAAAGAGTAAGTTCATTTTTCCTTCCTTCTATATATCTTCTTACAGTCATGTCTCAAACACCTTCTAGGGTTAAAGGGAAAATCCTATCTATTTCCCTACCGTCACCGAACGCATTTCTGTCGATGCAAGCGAAAGTAGTGTCGATGATGGTAAACATCAAGATCCCCGTTTCAAGAACTCCAGAGTGATTATGGCTTATTCCTCAGGGATTGATCCTCCAGGTCCTGATCCGAGTTCAAAGGGTTAATATGTCGGGGGATCTTCAATCCGTCAATACCCACACGGTCTGGCTATAAAAAAGGGTGTTGTCATGGGAACGTGTCCCAAAAGGGGAGTCAATAAAAAAGGATGAGCAAAGAAGACCCTTCTATGGGGGTGGATCTAGATATTCACATCGAGAGCCTATTTTGGATGCTCGAGGAGGTGTCTGGTCATCTAAAAACCCTCCACGCCCATGTTAGAGTTCCATCGAACATTAAGCTAGCTCCCCTTCAAGAAGATGATACTTCAAGTAATCCTCTACCAGGGAGATCATCCATCTTCGAGCGACATCCAAAGTCCGGACTTTGCCTTGTTGATTAAGCACATCCTCATGGATCACATATTTGGGAGCTTTTAACCTTATCTTTCTTGCCTCACCGGTCCCTTCATGCAGGGTGTCATCTCGAAGGTAGCTTATGATTTGCGTGTGATATGCACCATATAAAATGCGTTAACCAATGCATTTGACAAAATTGTTACTATGTTTTACTTGGTTGATTGCTAGTTTTAGTCAGGTTTACACGACAAAGGGTTTAGACGACCATTGTTGGTTTTCTTGTCTAAATCCCGAGTTTTGTAGACTTAATTGAAGC
>JAULKM010106133.1:0-24295 GCA_032355605.1 Rubia tinctorum | reverse complement strand
TTAACTGTAGATTCCAATTCATATATTGCACTTGATTTCTTACATGCAAATAACAAGCTTTCATCAGTTCTTAGGTTGATGTGATGCATCCTTTTTATGTTGTCTAGGTTGATCTTCGTGACGAGGATGAGTTTCTCATTCTAGCTTGTGATGGGATATGGTAAGCCAATTTCCTCTTGTCTTCATAGTCTCTGTTATCGTCCATCGCTTGTGCTTGGGAAATAACTCTACTCACAACTGTTCTGGATTTCCAACTGATGTTTTGAATGGTGTTGAGAGCTGAAAGTGTCAATAAAATGATGAATTGTATGTTATGATTTTGGCGTCTCATGGTTTGCAGAAAGATTTATGTTTCCATGTTGGAATGGCACATTGTTAGATCTTATCTTAGTCCTATTGGAGAGTCCCTATATTGCTGATTTGTAGAGTTTGTTAAATTTTAAGGTACATTGGGCTTCCATTTTAAAACTACTTGGTACTAATTGGTCTTTCAGTCTTTAAGATAGCTATGTGGGATATTTCAACAGAGTTCCTAAACAATCACATTATATGATTCTATCTTGTTGCTCTCTATTAGACTAGTTCTGTAATTTTCTAAATTATACGGTTGCATCAAGTCATAATCAGTATGCTATTGAATTCCTTCATTTTAAAATTGTGTGTGCTAGGGATTGTTTGTCGAGCCAACAGGCTGTGGATTTTGTTCGGGAAAAGCTTGAATCTGTAAGTAATCTGTCGGTTTGTAGCAATGTGGTGAAGAGCTCGTGCAATCTTTATGCAGTGCTAAAATGACTGACTGGGCTGTTTTGACACGTTCACAGGAGTCTAAGCTTTCAGCAGTGTGTGAGAAGGTGTTTGACAAATGTTTGGCACCAGCAGCTGGTGGGGAAGGTTGTGACAACATGACGATGATCCTAGTTCAGTTCAAGTCAAGTCCCAACCAAGGCACATCGTCTGAAAAGGGACCCGAGCCTTCTACGAATCAAGCTGGATCTGAAGAAGACCAAGAGCGCATAGTACCGAGTGAACCACAGGCAAATACCGAATCTGAATCTCCCTCTAATGAGTCTTGAACTAACTTCTTGTCCACTGTAAGACCTTATTTTTACTGGTCTTTGTAAATGCTTTTCAATATAACTAAATACAAAATAGTAGTCTCACCCGGAAGCTCTATTTGGTTCCTACAAAATATCAGTTTGAGGTCAATTCATTTCTTTTAAGATTTATACATATGGTGATGTGAATCTGGTCTGCTGGAGATGCTTTGGTTAGTTTCTACCCACAACTTGCATATAGTCCATGATAGTTTTGACGCTTTCTATTGCCTGTGTCTATCTATATCAATATCATGATAATATAAAGAATATTTAAATAAATAAATGGTCTATTTTCGCTGGTAAGGACAGTGGTTGATGTTTGTGGATTGCTAGACCTTCCAATATTATATTTATTTTGAAGAACTAAACTTTCTGATATTTGCTAATGCTTCCTCTTCTTGTGTTCGGAGAAGGAGGGCTTCTGGCGACTTACTTACAAGTTCAGTAATTGTTGGTGTTCAATATTAAAAATAATATATTTTAAAAGTTGGGAGTTATATTTGGAGGAAAGACATAAATTAGTTTCTCTACTTTTTAAATAACTCTGTTTTATTTAAAAGTATAGAACTCCATCAATTACAGTAATACTATGTCAACGCTATGTTGTTGAATCTGGTTCTTATTATATGCTGTTTGAAAAAAGGGCCGGGATGAAATATACAGGTAAATTTTTTTTTTTTAAAAATATTTATCAGCCCCTGCCATTCATGTTTTCTGATTTGAAAACGTAGTCCCTTGAATTGATAAAAAATAAAGCACCAACGTGCAAGGAGTTTGAGCATTGGAGGTTGGAGAAAAATGGTGGTCAGTGGTCAAGTTCACATCCTTAGCTGACATTAAGTATTGGGTTCGACTGCCTTCACGGTCACGTTGGCAAATTCTTCTGAATCGTATTCGCATGACGATATTGATCAACAAAGTGAGTTGTACGGTAGCTTCATCCGCGCTTTTTTCGTCAAATTTCTTCTTCAGCCTGAATGAATAGTCATTGATGGTGTACTAAGTGTCGTTCGAATACCATATAGGTAGGCCCGTCAAATGGTCGGGTCACCCAATGGATAACCGTTATCTATCTACTATTTTTACTTATTGGTTAATGACTCATTGGGTTAATGGATATAATTGAGTTGTAATTATTGGGCTGAGTTGGGTTGGATAACGGATTACCCGTTGGATAATTTTGGGTTGGGTAACGGGTGACCCGTGGATAATTTTTTATTATAAGATTACAATTTTTTTAGATAGCGGTTTATTCATGGCTCGAAATTGAGCCATGAATAAATATATTATATTATATTATTTAAATTAAATTATATTATATTTAATAATATATATATAATATGTTGACTCTATAAACTCGATGAGATTAACGAACAATATTATAGTTGGGTTCGAGCTCGAGCTCGAATACTGTACGAGCTTGAATGTTGTATGAGCTTGATCTCAAACTCGAATGTTGTACGAGCTCAATCATGGCTCGAATACTGTACGAGCTCGAATGTTGTACGAACTCGAATACTGTACGAGCTCGAATACTGTACGAGCTTGAATGATGTACGAGCTCGATCTCAAACTCGAATGTTGTACGAGCTCAAGCTCGAATGCAGTACGAGGTCGAGCTCAAATGTTGTACGAGCTCGAATGTTGTATGAGCTCGAATATTGTACGAGCTCGAATGTTGTACGAGCTCAAATGTTGTATTAGCTCAATCAAAGCTCAAATACTGTACGAGTTCGAATGTTGTACGAGCTTGAATACTGTACGAGTTCGAATGCTGTACGAGCTCGATCAAAGCTCGAATATTGTACGAGCTCGGTCAAAGATCGAACTCGAATACGAACTCGAGTCAAATTAGTTTCACTCGAGTCCGACCTCGAATGAAGATTTGAGAGATACTATCGAACTTGAGCCGAACTCGAGATAGTTTAAATGAGTTGAGCTGAAACTAAGGGTAATGACTTATTGGATAACTCGAGGCAGGAAAAGAATAATAGAGGAAGAAAATATTGAATGATAACTTATTGGGTTAATTACATAATCACCATTTGGATATTGACTTATTAGATAATATATTTTAACCCATTGAATCACATGAGGTATTAAATGAGTTATCCATGAGTTATCCATTTAATGACCCAACCCATTATGATCCAACTAATTAAGATCCATTAATAAATGAGTTAAATGGATAATGATCCATAGGATAATGGATTAATTGAGTTTGGATAATGGGTTTATCCAATTAACCCATTTGACGGGCCTAGACTCAACGTCTATTACTTGAAATCAAACATTCTCATCGGTGTTTATATACATAAAGTCAAGTAATGGTTTACCAGTTATATGTTTAAACCAAACATTTTCATGAAATTTTTACATATGGAAAGTCAAGTAAGAATTAATGTTTATGTATGGAAAGTTAATTAAGTTTTGACCGTTTATTAGTTAAGTTCTAACAATTTCATGAGTGTGTATGTATGTAAATAAAGTATTGGTTGACCGTTCATTAGTTATAGTCAAACTATTTCATCACTTTTTATATATCGAAAGTCAACATTGATTACTTCTATAAATTCTTGGAAAATTATACAATGGCCCAAAATTATGTTCCCCCATTATTCGTTGCTCCAAAATACATGATTTTTGTTATTGTTGGATAAATATAGAAATATAAAATATTTTTTTGGTGAAATGTTGGAAAGCGCTAGTACATGTTCTAAAGTAACTTAGAGTTAAATATTTAGAAGTAAGAAAGAAAAATCGGATATGATTACGGATATGTTCTTCTACTTGATTGTTTATAGATATTTCATAACAGACTTGGAAAATACAATAAGAGTGTATATGGTAGCATCACGTTTGGGCGGATTTCAATTTGGAGATATGAGTAAAGTTTTCACATTTTGCACTTAGGTCCCTCGAAGAAAGTTGAAGTTGTCTAATCACAAAATTGGCGACACCAAAATGCAATTGAATAATATAAGATTGTGAATTTTCAATCTAGGCATGTATGGGTGAACGGAAGGGGCTCGAAAGTTAACATTGATTACTTCTACATAGTCTTGGAAAATTACAATATGGCCCTAAGTTGTGTTATCTCATTATCCATTGTTCCAATATACATGATTTTTGTTATTCTTACCTAAATATAGAAATCTTACATAATTTGTTTTTGTTAAATGTAGGAAAAAGCTAGTACATGTTTCAAAGTAACTCATATCGATGCATGTGTGCCAGTTTTCCATTAGTGGCATATCCATTTAATCATTAATTTGGTACGGATCACCATCCTAACAAATGTTTATATGTCATACTTGCAATGTATCATAAACAATGATATATTTCGTAACTAAATCTAACCTAGCAACCAAATTTTATATTACTTATTTTGTATAATTGTGAATAAATATTATTTAAATTTTTATTTGGTGAAAAAATAAAAATTATTTATTGATATTCGACTTTGATCACATATTACTAAAAATCTATGTTTATTTTATTTCATTTAAATTTTTAAACCTAAAGTCATAGTTAAAAGTATAGTTATAAAATCATTTATAAGTTAGTTATAAAATTATATTTTAGTAGTTTTTTAAAATTAAATTTTATTATTAAAATCTCGATCATGTGTTACTCGAACTCTACGTTTAACTTATTTCATTTGAAAATATAAACATAATTTCATACTTAAAAATATAGTTATAAAAAAAATTAAAATAAAAAAGAAATGGAGTTGCATAAAAAATTAAAAACTTTCATTTTGTTTTGTTAAAAAAAATTACATTATTAATATATGTGTATATATATAGTCAATTATTTAAAATCAAGCATCGCAAGGGTGTTATCTAGTTATTCATATACTCAAAAGTACCATGTCTGCAAGATTGACATGCGACGTCGGCCACCAAAACAATCGACGCCGGTATGCCAGACATGCGTGCGATGTAGGTCATTGTATCACGACTGGCACGTGCGACGTTGGTCACAATAATAAGCGATGTCTGTAAGCGAGAAATGTGTGACACGTAGGTCATTCATATATGTGAAAGTGATGTACGACGCCGGTCAAACACGTCGGTAAGCCAGACAGGCATGGGACATCGGTCAATTCATGGTTGCAAAAGGGACATCCAACGTTGATTATAATAATACGCAACGTCGGTAAGCAAGAAGTGCGTGCGACGTCAGTCATTCATGTCTGCGAGGGTGACGTGTGACGTCGGTCACAAAAACAACCACTGTTGGTAAGCCAGACATGCGTGCAATGTCTGTCATGTTAGACCTTTTAAAACGGTAGTCTTTTCTCAAGTTTTTAACTATGCCAGGATGGGGCGGGTCAAATTTAGGCACCATTGCTGGGGATGCTAGTCTAAAGGCCTAGTCGCTAAGTTGCATAGCTTGAAAATGCATGTACTAAGAAGATGAATAAACCAATTAGGAAGTTAGGAAAATTGAAGATAGGGGGAGTGGCTACTCTAAATTATTGGAACTTTCCCAATAAATGTGATAACTCTATGCTGTTTTTAATTCCAATCTCCTTAGGTGAAAAATTGGTGAAAAATGCTATGATCGATTTTGAAGCATCTATAAATTTGATACATTTTAGCCTTTATGAAAACCTGGACATAGGTGACGTTAAGGAAACCATGGTAATTGTCCAATTAGCCTATCCCTCCCAAGCTAGCCCTCGAGGTTTAGTTAAGGATGTAATGGTTAGAGTAGTCACTTTAGTGTTTCCGGCGGACTTCCATGTTCTTAACTTAGTGCATGATGATGGCGCACCCTTAATTTTACTGGGGAGACATTTTCTAAAAATATCAAGGACTAAGAAAGATGTTCATTTGGGGAAACTAACCTCAGAAGGTGACATAAATAGGGCGGGACTTGAAATATTTATGTCTAAGCATGATTCACTTATTCCATGTCTTATGTGCAAAGGTTTAACTTTGTGGGATGAATTTGGTCAATTTGAAAACTCTTACATGATTAATGAGAGTGATTTCCAAAAAGAGATTTTTGATGATGATGTTAATGATTTCTTAGATGAGATTCTTGATGATGGTGAGAGCGAGGAAGGAAATCATACTTTGCGCTTCAACTGTGATGATCATGTTGATGAAACTTATGCTATTCATGATGTTAGTGATGACATTTCTAATGTGAATTTTTTTTCTATGACAACTAACATGTTGCAGTTAATGCAGAGTGGTGAGGACGTAAATTCCCCTCGACCACCTCCCAAACCCAAGGATTTGGCTAAGGAATTAACATTGGTTAAGGAATATGATTTCGATAATGATGAGGTATTTCCCAATATAGAGACCTTACATGCTCTATCTTGCTTGAATGAACCTTGTCATGTTGCAATTGTTGATAATCATGTTTCTTCTAGTGTGATTAAAGATACTTTGCTTCTGATTTCCAACACTAATGTGCAGCAGCGAAGGAAGTGGGTTAAGGGATTAACAACTCATGAGCCCCTTCCAATTCCCAAACTCAACAAAAATGTGTCTACGGTTTTTAAATATGAATTTGTTTGGTATGTTTCTCCGAGGGTGAAGGGTAACACCAAGGAAATGTGGACACTCATCCATAGAGACGTGGAAAGTGGTGGTGTCTAGGACGGTGATTTCTGATGACCCATCAAACATTTTTAGTTTTCAAAAATGCATAAAATAATAAGTCATGAGGATGGCCCTAAAGAAATGTTGTTTTTATTTTGTTTTTGTAGATTTTTTAAATTTTGTGTGAATGTTGGGGAAAATGTTTGATTTTTGGTGGTGTTTTTAGGGATTATTAGACATTAAATTTAAGTTGGAATAGTGCTACCCTCGATTTTCATGTTTTTGAATGCAGGGGTTTTGCAAAATATTTTTGGAAAAGGCTGGCCAGCTTCGTGCTAGGCCTCATCAGCACAACGCCTAAGGCCCAACACGAGGTAGCCTCGTGTCATACCCCCTCCGACACGTGGTTACCACGGGAAACCCACTAGCCGCCTAAGCCAGACACTTAAATTCCCTAACAACTCCTATAAATTCCTTGTGTTATATTTATCGTATCTATATTTTCTCTCCTATTCATCCTCAAACCCGAACCATACCTTATCTCCCTCCCAAATCTAATTTTTGACCATAACTTCCTCATATTCTTATCCGATTGCCGCAAACTTTCCCAAAAGCTTTATTTTTTCTGAGCCAGACAAAACCCTATGATTATTGTTTCTAAAACAACAATATTTAACCCATATTTTCAGATTTGCAGTTTGTCCAAGACTTCTTGTGTCAAGGTTTGCTGCAATTCAGTCTAGGAGGAGTCCCTCACGCCCCCAAGCATAAATTTGCAAAAATTTAGACCAAATCTTCACTGAAGGTATATGGCCAAATTCTTTTTCATTAAGAGACTTTTGGGTGTTTGAATTTTTGGAGTTTTTGGTATCTGCATGTTTCAGACTTCTTGAAAGTTGGGGATTTGTTGTGATTTTTGAAATTTTGTGGAGTCTTTGTGAATTTGGGGTAGTTCGCCGTGGATAGTTGGATACTATTTTTTTGCCACCTTTGTTGTTTTCTGTTGTTCACTATGCCACGTTGACCGAGGGGTGAGCCTAGTGTGCCTTTTATGGGTTGACTACACTTTTCCTAGAGCATCAAGCATGATGGGACCGTCTCTTTAGACTCCCCATGTTGGAGACTAAGTTTGTAGATGAGAGGACTCTCAAAGACCTCAAACTCTTTAAACTGGTTAGGATACTCTAGAGGGGGATAGGGATCAAGGATTTTACGACTATATCATCCTCCACCTATACTAGATTTGCCTTGGATTTTCTCGCAACTGTCATGCGATACTGCAACAGGTTCATGGGGAGGATTGTTAGGTTCCGCCTAGAAGGCGTGGCTAGATCTATGTCTCACGCATAGATGGCTCAAGTTTTTGGTTGGAAGCACCACACCGATGTTACTAGTTATTTAGAGAATCCTACTAGCTTTAATATGCACACTTTTTGGTCCTCCATCAATCTACCGCTGAGAAGGACGGATAGAAATAATAGTTATATTGTTCATCCAACATTGAGATATGTTCCAAGATTGTTGAGCATAATGGCCAATCGCCAAGGGGAGGCCCCCAGTGCTCATGAGAGGGATTACAAGATCCTATAGTCGATTTGCACAGAGAGATCTTGCTCTGATTGGTTGATGGTGTATACCTAGCCCAACAGCTAAGGTTGCTAACCTCAAGGCCCAGCCCAATCTCACATTGCAAATAAACTAACCCATTTAGCCCAAGGTTCTTGTCAACCACGAAGTGATAAAGGAAGAACTGCATGATCATGGGTCGAACTATGAACCAAAAAAGATGAAGTGAAGGCAAGCTCATAACCAAGAACCAAGAATATAGTGACCACGGTACGATTCGCAATCTCAAGCCCTAATAATGTGGAGCCACGACTACAATAGGCTGTAAATATAGTAAGAGTAACACTGGCTCAGGTAAGTGAGATTAAACTGAGAAATTTTATTTCTCTAAGGAAAAAACTAACTTGATCGTCCGAGTGTTTTCACAGGAAGAGATGTTTCATGGTGAACAACGGGTAATTTACATGGTCAGATTATCACATTATTTTGCGCTGACTGTGGGGAAAAATAATTTAAATATCCTTCAATTAAACAATGGTGTTCACCAGATGTGAGAAAATCCAAAACCATCAAACATAAGAACAAACAGTTGAAAGCAACAAAACATGCATCCCAGCCAAGATCAAGCATATGCCCCTAGTAGAAAGAGGGAAAACAATAAGGAAGAAATGAAGAATGATGAGAAGGAATCAGAATCTCCTAATACAAACCTAAAAAAGAGGACAGCGTTCACGTTTTTTAGAAGCGAACAAAGAAAGCTTGTACAATCAATTACTAGCGACGCTCAAGCAAAAACTCCCCGATGACTTGCCAAGCTGAAGCATTAAGCTTGGGCATAGTTGTTAGATTTGTTTTTGTGCTGCTCATATCAGAAGCAAAAGTTTACAAAAACAATCACAGACCTAAACAATATAGCTTAACAAAGTAACAAAAGTCTCTAGAACATCATAATAGGTTCGTCACCAAAAGTTTGCATGCTCATGATTTGTCGTTCTAGTTCTCTTTGGATGCATTTATAGGGGGCATGCGATTAGAAAAATTCTATAAGGATCTGACAAAAAACATGCCTGAAAACCCAAGAGAGTTGTAAATAAAAGATTGAGCAATATATGAGAACTGAAGAAGCAAATTACCCCAAGATAGAGTGAGAGAGAGGCAAAAAAAGAATGATGGAAGATATATAAAAGGGATTTAAAAAGAGAGGGAAAGGAAACATCCCTTTTAAAGGAAAGGAATCAGGGATACAGGCCATATCATTCCAAGAAACATTTCTGACAAAGTCAAGAAAAGAAATATGACAAGCAAACATGGAATTATTTTTGCAAAGTGGAACCAATGATAGCACCTTCCGACAAGATATCCTAAGAATACTATTGTGCCTTGCAAAAAAACCATGGAAATGCCATTGAGTATTTCAAATATTTGAGAAGGCAAATAGAGGAGAACATGAGGAATGGCTATCTGATCCAGTACAAGAAAGAAGATGGGGGAAGCCGGTACAGTGAAGCTAGTAAAGCGGGGAACTAGGTAGCCAAAAACTAGTACGTAGCAAACACGCAGAGCAAAAATTAGAAGATGAAAGCAGCGGTGGATTATGAGAAAGCCATAGCGACCGAGGTTCCTGAAAGAGTGATCTTATCTATACATTGATCAACTGAGTTACCATCCAACAATGCCTGGAAAGCCAAGGCTAAGATATTCACAACCACAAGAGCCTGTTGACAAGAGGCTTCGTTTAAACAAGACAATCACATTTAGCGAAGATGATATGGTTCCCAACGCTTCACCTCATAATGACCCAATGGTCATTATCGCTAAAATTGGAAATGTAATGGTTCATAGAGTATTTACGAATAATGGGAGTGTATTCTATATCTAATTTTTTATTGCTTTGATAGCATAGGGTTTAGGCGGACTGATCTAAAGAAGTCCACATCCTCATTTGTAGGATTTACAGGACGAGCAGAGGCATATTTGGATAACATACAATTGCACGTTACCATTGGTGAATGTGATAGAAATTGTACTATCATGTGCTATTTCGTAGTCATGGACGCACCAAGTCAATTTAATGCCATCATTGGAAGGTCCTGGATGAATACAACAAAAACAATATGGTCCCTATACCACTTATTAATAAATTTTCCGGCTCCAGCTGGAATCGCAACAACAAGAGGAAACCAACAAAAATCAAGGCAATGCATAGTCTTTGTGATATTAGTAGGAAATATTTGCAGCAAACAAAGTTGGTTAGCACTATCTCAGATAACGGCTTACTCATGCAATCAGAGTCAGCAATAGATTTGGGAGAAGAAACTAAAGTTTTCTCTTTCGATGACGAAGACAATTTTAACTGCACCAAAATATGAAAGCATCTTTCAGATTCGGAGAAAGAAAATGTCTTTTAAATCTATTAAAAAATAAAGACACATTCGCAGGGACTGTACAAAACATGGGGGGAGTTGACCCATGAATTTCTACCCATTTTTTAACATCTATGATTCAGTTAAACAGGTCAAGAAAAAGCAGCAAAGCTTCGCTTGTGACATGTATAAATAAGTTGAAGTGGAAGTAACAACTTTGCTTCAGGATGGTATTCTAAAGGAAGTAACTTATCTGAAATTGCTGGAGAACCCAGTGATGGTAAAAAAGGTAGACACGGGGTGGAGAATGTGTATACACTTCACTGATCTAAACAATCATGCCCAAAATATTATTATCCCTTGCCTTAAATTGGCCAGCTAGTCAAAACAATTTCAGGATGCGAAGTCCTAGTCTTTTTGGATGAGTATAAAGGATACCACCAAATACTGATGAACCCATAAGACATAGAGAAGCTAGCATTTATAACGAGCTTTAGAATATTTTTCTATGTTAAAATGCCACTTTGCCTAAAAACTACTGGAGCAACATATCAGAGAGTTATCGACAATGCATTTCGCAATCAAAAAGGATGAAATGTGGAAGAATATGTCGAACATATATTTGTCAAGAGCATAACGATAGGTAACTTTACAGAAGACTTGAAGGAAACATTGGATACACTAAGTGAGATTGGCATGAAGCTCAATCCCAAGAAATGCATAATTGGAGTAGGCGCATGGAAATTCTTAGGACACAAGATATCCTCTCGGGGGATCGAGGCCAATTTGGGAAAAATACCAAATATAGTTGACCTTCTTCAACCACAAATAGTTAAGAAAGTACAAATATTGATAGGATCGTTGGCAGCACTTATTAGATTTGTTTTAAAGGTAGCGGATAAATATTTCCCATTCTTTGAACTCCTTAAGAATGTTAAGAAGTTTAGCTGCAGTGAGGAAACACAAAAAGCATATGAGTCCTTGAAGGAGCATCTTCAGGTATTGCTAACATTGAAATCACCAATCTCTGGAGAAACCGTATATCTGTACTGGGCGTGGCTAGATCTATGTCTCACATACAGATGGCTCGAGTGTTTGGTTGGAAGCACCACAGTAATGTCACTGGTTATATTGAGGATCCTACGAGCTTTAATATTCACACTTTTTGGCCCCCATTAATCTACCGCTGAGGAGGAATGATAGAAAGAATATTGATATTGTGCATCCAGCATTGAGATATGTTCCGCTGAGGAGGAAGGATAGATAGAATAGTGATATTGTGCATCCAGCGTTGAGCATAGTGGTCGGTTGCCATGGGAGGTCACTAGTGCTAATGAGAGGGATTGCAAAATCCTATAGTCGATTTGCACAGAGAGATCTTTCTCTGATTTGGTGGATGGTGCATACCTAGCCCAACAACTAAAGGCTGCTGACCTTAAGGACCAGCCCAATCTCACTTTGCGAATAAACTAACCCATTCAACCCAAGGTTTTTGTCAACCACGAAGCAATAAAGGAAGAACTGCAGGATCGTGGGTCCAACTGTGAACTGAAAAAGATGGAGTGAAGGCAAGGTCATAACCAAGAACCAAGAATATAGTGACCACGGTATGATTCACGATCTCCAGCTCTAATAATGTTGAGCCACGATTACAATATGCTATAAATATAGTAAGAGCAACACTGACTCAAGTAAGTGAGATTAAACTGAGAAATTATATTTCTCAAAGAAAAAGACTTACTTGATCGTCCGAGTGTTTTCACAGGAAGCAACGTTTCACGGAAAACAACAGGTAATTTACATTGTCGAATTACCACATTATTTGGCGCCAACTATGAGGAAAAATTATTTCAATATCCTTCAATTAAATAATGGTGTTCACTACAAGTGAGAAAAGACAAAACCATCAAACACAAGAACAAACGGTTGGAAGCAACAAAAGCATGCATCCCAGCCAAGATCAATCATATGTCCCTAGTAGAAAAAGGGAAAACAATAAGGAAGATACAAAGGATGATGAGAAGGAAGCAGAATCTCCTAATATAAACCAAAAAAAGAGGACAGTGTTCACCGTTCTTAAAGAGAACAGAGAAAACTTGTACAATAAATTACTAGCGACCCTCAAGCCAAAATCCTCGAGGGTAAATAAAATACCAATTCAAGGGCATGAGAGATTTAAGTACGAGGATGAGTTAAGGGACATAGTGGCCGATGATGATGTGGATAAATCATCGTTGGTCCCGTATCTTTAATAGTTTAAGATACCAGACTACTTCAAGCTTCCTTTAGATGTTAAATCAATTATTGAACCACAAACTCAAAAATTTTCCTGCATTCATATCGCTACAGGATAAGATTTCACGATGCAGAAATCAAATTGGTACGCAACGCTTTCCCTATTTTCTTATCGGAAACAGTGATCACGTGATACGAAGACTTGCCTAGCTAAAGCATTAAGCTTGGGCATAGTTGTCAAATTTGTTTTTGTGACGCTTCTATTAGAAGCACAAGTTTACAAAAACAATTACAGACCTAAACAATATAACTAAACAAATTTACAAAAGTCTCGTAGAATATCATAATAGGTTCGTCACCAAAAGTTTGCAGGTTCACGATTTTTCGTCCAAATCCTCTTTGGATGCATTTATAGGGGGCATGTGATTAGCAGAATTCTATAAGGAACTGGCAAAAAAATTCATGAAAACTCAAGAGGGTTGCAAAAACATATTGAACAATATGTGTGAAATGAAGAAGAAAATAACCCTAAGATAGAGCGAGAGCGAGGTAAAAAATGAATGATGGAAGATTTATAGAATGGATTTATAAAGAGAGGGAAAGGAAACATCCCTTTTAAGGGAAGAGAATCAGGGATACAAGTCATTTCATTCAAAGAAACATTTCGGATAAAGTCAAGAAAAGAAATATGGCATGCAAACAAAGAGTTATTTTGCACAGTGGCACCAATGATAGCATCCTCTAACAAGATATCCTAAGAATACTATTGTACCTTCCACAAAGACCATAGCAATGCCATCGAGTTCAAAGATCTGAGAAGGCAAATAGAGGAGAATCTTAGGAATGGCTATCTAATCTAGTACAAGAAAGAATATGGGGGAAGCCGGTACAGTGAAGCTAACAAAGAAGGGAACTATGTAGCCAAACAACAGTGCGTAGCAAACATGCAAAGCAAAAATTAGAAGATGGTAGCATCGGTGGATTATGAGGTAGACATAGCGACCGAGGCTCCAGAAAGAGTAATCTTGTCTATACATTGATCAACTGAGTCACCATCCAACAATTCCTGGAAAGCTAAGGATAAGATATTCACCACCACGAGAGCCTGCTGACAAGAACTTCGTTTAAACGAGACAATCACATTTAGCGAAGAGGATGTGGTTCCCAACGCTTCACCTCATAATGACCCAATGGTCATTATCGCCAAAATTGGAAATGCAACGGTTCATAGAGTATTTTTGAATCATGGGAGTGTAGTCTACGTCTAATTTTTTATTGCTTTGATAGCATAGGGTTTAAGTGTACTGATCTAAAGAAGTTACATCCTCACTTGTAGGATTTACAGGACGAGCTGATGCATTGGGTAACATAGAGTTGCACGTTACCATTGGTGAAAGTGATAGAAATTGTACCATCAGGTGTTATTTCATAGTCATGGACGCACAAAGTCAATTTAATTCCACCACTGGAAGGCCCTGGATGAATACAACAAAAACGATATGGTCCCAATACCACTTAGTAATAAAGTTCCCGACTCCAGCTGGAATCGAAACAACAAGAGGAAACCAACAAACATCAAGGAAATGAATGGTTTTTGTGATATTAGTAGGAAAAATTTGTAGCAAACAAAGATGGTTAGCACTGTCTCAGATAATGGCTTACTCAGGCAATCAGAGGGAACAATAGATTTGGAAGAAGAAACTAAAGTTTTCTCTTTCGATGACGAAGACACTTTTAACTGCGTTAAAATATGAAAGCATCTTTCAGATTTGGAGAAAGAAAAGGTCTTAAAAATCTTCTACAAACATAAAGATACATTCACATGGACTGTACAAAATATGGGGGGAGTTGACCCATGAATTGCTACCCAATTTTTAACATCTAAGATTCAGTCAAACAAGTCAAGAAAAAGCAGCGAAGCTTCGCTAGTGACAGGTAGAAATAATTGAAGTTGAAGTAAAAGTTTTGCTTCCGGGTGGCATTCTAAATGAGGTAACTTATCTGAAATTGTTGGCGAACCCAGTGATGGTAAAAAAGGCAAACACAGGGTGGAGAATGTATATAGACTTCACTGATCGAAATAATCATGCCCAAAATAATGTTATCCCTTGCCTAAAATTGATCAGCTAGTCAAAAAATTTTAGGATACGATGTCCTAGCCTTTTTGGATAAGTATAAATGATACCATCAAATACTAGTGAACCCAGAAGACATAGAGAAGACGACATTCATAAAGAGCTTTAGAATATTTTTCTTTGTTGAAATGCCGCTTTGAATTAAAAATGTTGGAGCAAAATATCAGAGAGTGATCGACTATGCATTTCGCAATCAAAGAGGACTAATTGTGGAAGCCTATGTATACCACATATTTGTCATGAGTAGAACAATAGGTAACCTTGCGGAAGACCTAATGGAAACATTTGATACACTAAGTGAGATTAGCATGAAGATCAATCCCATGAAATGCATAATTGAAGTAGGCGCACGGAAATTCTTAGGATACAAGGTATCCTCTAGGGGAATCTAGGCCAATCTGGGAAAAATACAAGATATAGCTGACCTTCTTCAACCACAAGTAGTTAAGAAAGTAAAAATATTGATAGGATCGTTGGCAGCACTTAGTAGATTTATTTCAAAGGTAGCGGAGAAATATTTCCCATGCTTTGAACTCCTTAAGAAGGTTAAGAAGTTTAGCTGGAACGAGGAAAGACAAAAAGCATATGAGTTCATGAAGGAGCTGCTTCAGGTATTGCTAATATTGAAATCACTAATCTCTATAGAAACCCTATATCTATACTGGGCGGTTTAAAAAAATGTAGCATGTTCAATTTTGGTGCGTCGAGAAGGCCAAAAAAAAGTACTAGTTTACTACATCAGTAGAATACTACAAAGTGCAGAATGGGAGTACATTCTAGTTGAAAGGATAATTCTAGCCTTGGTATACTTAGCAAGAAGGTTGTGAACCTATTTCCACAGTCATGGTCTTGTTGTCCATATTGATTACCCGTGGAAGAATATCCTAAGCAAGCCTAAAGCATTTGGTAGGATGACCAAGTGGGCTCTCAAATTAGAGCAATATGAGATCCAATTCTAAACACGAATTGCAATCAAGTCACAAACCTAAGCATATTTCATCGTAGAGATGACAGCTGAAGATGCACGACATGCGAATGTGTAGCAATATATTGGAATCAACAAATGGAAATCCAAGTTGGCGGACATCTCATAGAAATTGTTCGTGGATGAAGCATCTAGCAAAAAAGGTTGCGGTGATAGGCTGCTATTAGTCAACCCAGGAGGAGGGGAGCATGGATATTCACTTTGTTTTTACTTTCCACTCACCAACAATGAAGTGGAATATGAGGCATTAATATGTGGCCTAGACCTTACAATCAAGTTGAAGGTCAAAACCATTTCGAGCTTTAGTGATTCACAGATAGTAGTCCAGCAAGTGAGAGGAGACTACGAAGTGTGGGAATAGTAGCTGATAAATTATTTTAGGAGAGTTTGTCGGATCGTTGCTCAATTTGAGTACTTTGATATCCAATATGCGCCAAGAAGTGAAAATTACAAAAGCAAACGCCTTCATCAAGCTAGCAACAACTGGGTTCAATTCATTGGTCCGAGACATAGATGTTAATGGAGGTCATTGCTGTCAGAAGTATAACAAAAACAACAATGTCAATGGTTCAGATAGAAGAATTAAATTGGATGACACCGTTGATAGATTACTTTACAAGAAGGAAGTTGCCAACATATAAGATACAAGCAATAAAATGGTAACTAAGATCTCACAATTATGTTTTTGAGCGTAAATCCTATACAAAAAAGGTTTCTTATCTCCATGGATAAAGTTTGTTAGACCATCACAAGCAGTTGAGATCTTGAAAGAAGTGCACAAAAGATTATGTGGAATGCATCAAGGGTCTCGAACAATTGCGAAAAACTATGTTCAACGATGGCAGGATATTATTAGCCAACTATGTTCAACGATGTTCTGAACTTCCTGCTCAAGTGTAGAAGTTTCCAGATTGATGTTCCAATATCGAATGAACCTAAGGCTGCCTTAACGAGAGTATATGATGTCTGGTTGTTCAATAAATGGGGAATTGACCTGGTTAGACCTTTCCCAGAAGGTGCTGGTAATGCAAGATTCCTAATTGTGGCAATTGATTACTTCAACAAATTAGTGGAAGGAAAGCCACTGGGAAGAGCCACTGCCGAAGTAACAAGGAAATTTGTTTGGCAGAACAAAGTCTGTTGCTTCGGGTGCCACAAACTATCGTCACAGACAATGGCACACATTTCACAAGTGGGACCTTTACTGAATGGTATTCAAATTTAGGGATTGCAGAAAAGTTCACATTGGTAGCCTACTCCTAAACTAATGGTCAATTAGAAGTAACCAACAAAACCATAGTCCAAGGAATCAAAAAAATATTGGAAGGAACTACCATTAGTCCTAAAAAGGAAAAGGAAATAGATGTCTTATTGATGGATTCTAGGATCAACACGATAATACTAGTTTTCTACCTATTCTATCTCTACCCGCAACCCTTCATACCTCTTTGGTCGGCTAACTAGATGCGTGGTTGTTCGTGATTATTATCAATGGTAATATTTGTGCATTCGCCCAGTTCCGGACTATCGTCACCCCAAGTACACCTAGGTTTCCTTAACTGGGGAGTAGGAAATTTTCACAAACATGAAAGTAGACTAGGTTGCGTTCCAACAAAGTTTGATAATCATGCAATTGACAAGAATATGAAGAACAAGCCAACATAATAATCACAAAACAAATAAAAATAAGTAGATCTAGAAATCACACAAAATAAATATCAAGACATGTATAGAAATATAGTCCCTAAGAAATATCCCTACTCCTAAATAAATGAACCCAAGTATTTCATTGGATTCAAAACTTCTGGGCAAAAGAAAAAGAAAAATATTAAAAGAAAATAAACTGGAGATAAGTGAGAGTGTTTTCTCTCTCTAGCCACCTAGTAAGATCTAAAAAGTGAGCATAAACTTAAATCCTAGTAGACAAAGGTCCATATATATTGTAGTAGGGGATTGGGCCTAAAAATAGGCCCAAAAATGGAAAAATACCCTAGAATCTGCCACAGGCTCGTGCCCTCACCAACCAGGACACGGGTCGTGCCGGTCGTGTTGGCGCGTCACATGTCATCCGGTGCGGCCCTGACGGCTGGGTCTTCGCTTTGCTCCTTTTTATCTGTGTCTTGCATCATTTTGCACATCATATATCCCGGAACTTGTTTTTCTCAGTACCTTATCGCGCACCGCATCATTGTTCACACTCTGTGGGGTGGTCTTGGCATTTGTGACTTGAAATGACACGGGACGTGAAGAACGGAACATTCTGCCCCCATACTTAGCCTATTTTGGAATGAAAAGGGATCCCTCATGCCAATTTTGACACCACCCGTGGCAGGTGATACGGGTCGTGCCAAGGGCCCCTTACATGGGCCGTGACTCTTAGTGTAGGTTGTGCTAGCTCTTGGCTCACTCCATGCTTGTAAGGTATGGGCCTGCCATGGCTGGTTCCCTTAGCTAACTTCTTTGCTCTGCTACGGGTAAACCTTTGGTCCTATTTAGGTGTTCTTGTAGTTGATTCCATAGTGCTAAAAAAAATCCAATGGTGACACCCTCAAGTGCTAATTCTTCTCGAATTTTCCCTGAATTCCGTGCAACCTTGAACAGCAATCCCTCCATTTCATTTTTGGCGTTCTTAAACTTTGAATCTGCCTTTCTTGGTTCCAATTGCCTCTACTACAACTATTTTGAGTTTGTGCCCTTAAATCTACTACCATCCTTGCATATAGCCTTTTATATCTTATACGATCCTTGCGAATTGCCTTTAAATATCTATTACCACCCTCGCGGATGGCCTACTACCAAAGAAAATTAAAAAACACTCACAAGCAACCTACTAATGAGATCAAAGAGGAAGATCTAGGTGCCCGTGAGTACAAATTGTCCATTAGTCTCAATTAAATCTACAAAATATGAAATTTAGACAAGAAAGTTAAAAGTGGTCGTCTAAACCCATTATCGTGCAAACCTTACTAAAACTAGCAATTAACCAAACAAAACATGATATTAAATGTGTTAAATGCATCGGCTAAAGCATGCATAATGGTTCATATCAACACACACAATGACAAGTGAATACTAAAAATCTACCCTTAGTGATACAATCATTGATCTAATGAAAAAAATACCATCATCACGATATACTACCCATAACCTCTAATAACCTAAATTAATTCACAACCACTATCATACACCAAAATTTGAATAAAGAATCAAATAATATTGTAAAGTTACCTCTTAGGTTTCGGGTTGTCTTAAGGGTGTTAAGGGTAAATGGGGTTAGGTGGTATTTTGGGGGTGGTAGAGAAGAAATGATGATTTGGATATGGAATGGTGTGTGAGTTTAATGGGTCATGCACATCTACATGCTCCATGAATATGGGGCTTGGTTCTCATCTCTATCTACCATTTTGAGTAGAACGAACCATGTAAGTCTACATGGTCCGTTAGTTGGACTCTCCCTAACCCCGTTTGCTCGCTTTCCTCCAAAATCCATATGCTTCCTATAAAACAAACATACACACCAAGTTTAATAGTGTTATAAAACCAAAAAATAAAATAGAAAAACACACCAAGAAAGATAAATGTCTACAACACAATGCAATGGGACATATTTTCCTCCCCCCACACTTACAACACACATGTTTCTCAAATAAGAAACATGACTTGAAAAGAAAGGGAGATAAACAAAAATATAGGAAATTATAACTTCCCAATGCATTGTTCTCACTTAAATATCCTCAAATATACCCCAATATGTAATTCAAATCAAATTATTACAAATCCACACTAAACAAGTAACAGTCAACATCCACACAAAAAAACAAAAAAATGTATGACTTAGGTTGTGTATTTGGTGGTGGTTTATGGTTTTGGGGTAAGAAAGAGAGGGTAAAGGTGATGATTTTTTCCAAAGAAAAATAACTAAACTAATTTTTTAAAGCTCGGTTGCCTCCCGAAAAGTTCCATATATTTAAGATCGTCGATACGACCCTAATGCTATCCATATGGTGTGGGTTTGTATTCCCATGACCATAGGCAACCAAAAATGAAGGGTGGGGTAAGAATCTTCCTAGAGGAAGATGAAGTAGAGGAGGAGCCAAACCTAAAGGAAACAGGTGGTTTGGAAGTTTAGCATATTCGATAGGATTCTCTATGGTTTCCACTAAGGATAATGATTTGGTTGGATCCCGCATCGGATCTCAGATTCTCTATTGTACTACCTAAATAAGGTTCTTTTAATCCTTCCATCACGGTAATTGTATGCCACGCCATTCGTACAGGTAGAGAAGAGAGGAGTAGCTTCTCTCGTTTATGCTCCTGAGCTCAGGCCCAAGTGGTAAGGCAAGTGGTTTTGGTCTGCTATTCGGAGGTTCGAATACTTCTTTATGCCTAGTCATTCCGAAGAACACTTTCCCCCCCTCCCGGTCTTACCACAGAGTTTGTGTGCCTCATTACGTAAGAGATTGAGTTGGGGTGAAAATTTGTCAAATGGTGAAATAAGTATAACAACCCTTTCCTCAACTTCTTCACTCTCAACCTAGAGCAAGACTCCATAGGATAATTGAAATGACATATCCTACAAAGTCTCACTCGTGAGAATCTCTTCCCCAAATATTTTTTTTTCTTTTAAGCAAAATAAAAGAAGAGAAAACAGACAAAATTTGGAATCATAGTGCAAGGATTCTTCGTTGAAACCAAGAAATCAAGCAATACATATTGCGGAAACTAAAAAACACGTAAAAAAGGCACAAACAAAAACACCAACTTCTACTACCAACTAGTCATGGAAGCTAACAACCAAATTAAAACAAACATCCCCAGCATGGAACCAAAATTTGATCCACACTCCGTGGGGTCATTAATAACACCAACCTTTTCATGCGCGAGCTGTACTAACCCGCGAAGTGCTGGGAGATCAAAGATAGAAATAGATATTCATATGTTGCTTTTGTATGCTAAATACAAACTACTAGAAAGTAGCTAGAGGCAAGTCCAGGGTCATCCACTGAGATGCTAGAATTTCAAAATCTACTGAGATGCTAGAGTTTGAAATTTAAATAATCATAACTCACAATCAGACGTCACTCTGATTGTGTGTCGAGAATAGCCAGTGCTAAAAACATAGGATTGGGGGTTTATCTAACAATTAATAATCACACAATTCAAAGAGATTAAGCCATATCAACTAACCATGGCGATATTTACGTAACATGACTGATAAATTACTTTGTTCCTATATTATATCACATGCATGACCTATAAACCTACTTAAATGTAATTTAACATAGTGTGGATGTTAGTCGGTCATTCCCAATATCTGTCACACATAGTTTCATTAGTATCTTATAGACTACCACCATTGCCTACGTTATTAGGGACGACCCTTCAAACACATTTGGATACCACAATTCCTTCCCCGTTAAGCTCAGCCTCAATGCTAACGCACCCTAAAGAGACATGATTTTGATATTTTTCCTGTATGATTAACATCCCTTTTTAGCTTGTTTCGTTGGTGGTCAGTTATATTATTAGGTGGTTTATAAAATAGGGGTTTAGAATATCTTGCATTGTTATTTTCCCTTATCTTCCTAGTTTGTAAGCATGTGATGTCTAACATTTTCTACCTTTATGATTTGGTCGATTCATATATGTTTTGTGAGCTTATTCAAAGACTATCATGAAGAAGGCCATTCGAAAGAATGGCAGAAGAAGGAAGGCCACTTACAAAGTGGTAGAAGATAAAGTGAAGAGGTAGAGAAAAGTAGAGGATGAAGAATGATCTTAGCTTTTAAGAAGAGTTATGAGAACAATTATAAAAGAAACAGTCTCTAAGGATGGTACCATAGGATTCGTCTTCTCGAGTACCATACAAACGACTATGAGAACTCCCAAAATGGATCAACGGTTCACCCAGAGGAAGCAAAACATAACTGGACTGATTTTTGTCGCGACTTGTGAATTTGTGTCGTGACTCGCAAACAAGAATTTATTGGAAGCTGATTTCTTTTGACACTGTCCTGTTTCGATTTGAGAAAATCACCCTACAACTTAATTTTTACTACCTTTTTTTTTATGTATTATAAATAGAACTTCATCCAATTATTCATTAGCTTACTTGGCCCAACTTGGGGCTCCAAAACCCTAGTTTTATACTTTTTCTTCAATTTCTTCTTGTTTCTTTGTAGATTTTTGTTCTATGTTATTGGTTTTGATTATCTAGTCTAGTTTTGTACTTGGGAGCAATTGATTGAAGCCTCCATACCAATTTAGTAAACACCTCTATTTCACTCTTCCTTGATGCATTTATTATTTAGAATTTATTGTGTTCTTAATGTGAATGTCTGCTTCATTAACGCTATGGTTTTTTTGAGAATATGAAATGTTTGACTCATTAAGTGTTAGGAGGATAGAGATGTGCACATTTCTTAGCTCGTTGGCATGAAAATCCGAGAACATAGAATTAGAACCTCTTGTTGGGTAAATGATGTTAATCTTGGTTGATGAGTATGTTAATGTGGTTTGTTATCATATTTGTCCTAAGGTAGCAATGAAAGGTTGAACTTTGAATGTTGATTGCTCAAGGTTTAGTCTGAATGAATGCTTTGTTTGGTTAAATGACTAGGAATTTAGTAGAAATGCTTGTAGTTGTTATCAAATACATGGTTCTTCTTGTATAATGCCATCGATAAAATATCTTTATGGTCGTTGAATGTCTAAAGTGATTGTCAGAGAGGTTTGCAATTGGTCGTTGAATGTCTTTGTGAATTACTATTAAGAAGAAATGAATGTTGATCTTAAAAATGGAAGTGATAGAATTCCCCATAGGTAATGAATGTGATAGAATGAGTGAATGATTCTATGATCTATAAGAGGTTTTGAAGTGGGAATCAATTTTCCCAAAGGCTTTGTCATTTGTACTTTTTACTCCCTTTTCTTAGTTTGTTACATGATTAGCATAGTTACTTGACTTTGCTAGTTGTATTGTCTTTAAATTCATAATTTAAGAAAAACCAACAACCCCCCCCCATTTACTTGCTTTTATACACACACACACACACACACACACACATATCTAGGCCTATATCCATTGTTATATGCATGAACCCTTAGTTAAATCCCTCTTCTTTTGGACAACCCCAATTTGCCACTATCTACTCAATTGCATTTAGTAAACATTCATGGCTTATAAATTGTAACTTTGAGAGGTGCGACGACGACCTCCCAAAATTTGGCACCATTGTCGGGGATGATGCATTTATTTTTAAATGTTTGGGCATATTTGGTTGAATATTTTCTAGTTGTTTTTATTTTCCCTTTCTCTTTGTTTGTTTTTGTTCGGTGTAGGTATTGCTTGAGTTCTTGGTGAATTTTTATCGAGAATCCTTGCACTATGATTCCAAATTTATGAACAAAGACCAAAATGGAAAAAATGGAAGATCTCACCTTGAGAAAACTCATGATGTGAAGAGAGGCTCAACGAGCAAGGTTTTGTAGGACTTCTCATTCCAATAATCCTACCGAGTCTTGCTATCGGTTAAGGGAGAGACATTATGAACAAGAAAGAACCATTTGTTTCCAAAACCAAGGGTATTATGAAGAGTGCTATCAAGAGGTTCGAGTGGTTGGCTTTCAAGGGCAACGAGCTCAAGAATAGTATCCATACCATGATTCTTGCGATCCCGAGTAGAGTAGTAATCCAGATTTTTTGTACAAGAATGCATAAAAAAATCAACTATACAAGCAACATGGCTGGATTTCACTACCTTATACCATGCCCCAAAACCAAGCTCAATAAGAAGGTTCAAGTTTGACACATGCAGAGATCATGGATGCAATAGAAAACTTGACCAATGTGGCCTAGATGAATGAGCAAGCAGAAACCGGAATCTCCCCAAAAGTCAGGGCTTTGGAGGTGCATATGAGCACTATAATGGAAGTTGTGAGCCCAATGGAACATCAATATTCCAAAGATACACCTTCCCAAGTTGAACTCAACAATATGGTTAGTGAGGTCACCTTAAGAAATGAGTTCGAGTTTGGAGGGAATGAGGAGTATGTTGTTGAATACAAAGAAGTTATGAAAGAGGTGATTGTACTACATCCATTTCCATCATTACCCTTACCCTCACCAAATGAACCAACTCCAGCATTTTCAAAATTTTGAAGGAGATAATGGAGGAGTCAAATGAGAATGCTGGGAGGTCGTCGTCGCACCTCTCAAAGATAGTATTTTAAAGCCCAATATGCTTACTAAATACAACTAAGTAGATAGTTGTCAAGTCGGGGTCGTCCACAAAGAAGAGGGATTTTCCTAAGGGTTCATACAATTAGGAGTGGATATAAGCCTATTTAT
>JAULKM010106117.1:0-24297 GCA_032355605.1 Rubia tinctorum | reverse complement strand
CGTAAATGTTTTTCATAAAAATATTATGATACTACTAAAATTTTGTCAATTCTGATAGATTTTTTTTGTCAATTGTATTATTTTAACTATAAATATCAAAATTATTTTCGAAAAAATATTTTTTGAATTACAAAAAATATTGTTGCACGTATTTTATCCCTTATAAATTATATATGAACTACGTGATCCCTTGCCCGTCATTTGCACGGTCGAAAATCTGCTAGCCAGTTCCATAATTAGATTCATTTCTAATGTTTTATTGAAATTTTTTGTTGGAATAAAGCTGCAAATTTGAATTTCAATGGAATGGTTATATTGCCACGCTTTGATGATTGTAAGAAATTTGGACATTGAATCAAAAGAATACTTTTGAGTAAATTTTTTTTTTGTTGCCTCACATATCTAAGAAAATTATGATTTTCTCTCTTGTTTTTTGTGTCTATATTCTTACCATGCATGTGTATATAGGAAACAAATGTCGTGAAAAAATAAAATATTTTATCATTCTACAAATAATCATGTAGCTATCTGAATTATAAAGAACAACTTCTGAACTGATACAACTTTTCCTCATTCTAGGACAAGTCAAGCTAATCATCACAATTTTAACCAACACAATTAATTTTTATCCTATCATATATAAACTCGTGTATGATTTTTACAAGTGTGCATTTCGCACCACCAAACTTATTTTAACATCCCGAGTTCACAACTACTCCAATCCAATTATACTTAAATAATTTTGTGTTTCATAAAACATCAACAATGTTAACTATAAAGAGTGGGTCTCCTGATAGGCAGCATGTCCATAAGTTTATGGAGGGGCCACTTATTTTTTTTAACCTTATACACTGCATTTGTTAAATTACATGCTAAATTTAGAATTTAGAAAATATTTTTTACATTCTATATTTTTATATTTTCACATTCAAATACATATTATTACACCCCCTGTCTCATCTCTATTTGCACTGCAATCATTATTACGTTGTTCAAGAAACAAGTTTGACCGCTTATATCTTTATCTAAATATAATAACGACAATATAAAAAAATTGATAGTGATAATTAGTTGTCCCGATGAATTCAACAATATCATATACGCTAATATTGTTATTCATACATCTATTCAAATATGCGGCCAAATTTAAATTGAGAATAGTGTCAAAAAATTAAGAGTGCAAATAGAGTTGGGACAGAGGGAGTACTTGTTTTAACTTTTAAATACAATATTTAAATTTTATTAAAAAATTAAAATTTTAATGTAAAAATCATTGTGAACTGGCCATAAAATTATGGAAAAGCCGCCTTTTCTGATACTATGATCAATCGAAGAAGAAATTTAAAAAATAGAGGAATAAACATATGTAAACATGCACTTACTTGTGTGGTAATAAGTTGGTGAGTGAAGTGCATATATAACCCTAAATAATTCACGAAAGTGCACATATAACTCAATGTTAACTGGAAGTGCAAATATAACCCTAGATAGTTAGTTTTTGTGCAAACATAACCTTTTTCGACAATTTGAAGTCGAAATTAGGTGAAATGTTAATTTTACCCTTCTGAAAAAAGGACCAAAATGAAAAATAAAGTGAACTATTCAAATTTACCTCCATGTAACCCTAATTGCTTCGGACCACTCCTCCCGCCATTCTTTTTCCTCTCTGGCCATCTTCCAAAATTGCCAAATTCTCTGACGCCGGAAGCAGTGGAACCGCCGTCACCGGGCTCTTCCGATTACACCAAATCGCAGCGTCGCCTCCCCTGTCGAGTTATATATCATGGGTAATGGGCTGATAAGTGAGAATATGGTTCTGTTTGCTATATCTGTATTTATAAGTAAAGTTGGCTTATTTTGAAAGTAGAGAGAGACCCGCTTATGTTTTTCCTCTAAAAATCTCGTCTGCTTTCAAAATAAACTGTTTTTTTTAACATTTTCCAAACATTAAAAAATGTTTTGATTATAAACAAAACACCTTATAAGCTCTCTGTCAATCAGAACCTATATATACACACTCAAAAGATAATTTTGGAATTAAAATGGTAATTGCACAGAATTTGGGAAGCTGGGCTTTTGAGAAAGAGGCAGAAATTGAGATGAGAAAATGGATTCTGATCAGGTTCTTTATATCAAGAATAACCAATATACCTCTCCGTGACTTGCATTCTTCATCGTTTTATAATAGCTATTCCACTTTTCAACCAACAAATCTAATAGATTTGCTAACTGAAGAATTGTTTCTAACTATAAATTGATCAATTTTGGCCGTTGGATATAGTCACACACTTTTCAATCAACACTTAATAAAATATTACAATAACACGTGAAAGATGCTTCTAAAGAGGAAGTGCCTTCATATATGCATATCCAAATTTTGTGCTCTTTGAGAAATGCTTTTGAAGTCAACGCGGCAGTTGAACCGTTGTCTAAGAAACCCTACAAAAATATGCATATTTCGATTTTAGAACTGGTTTCTAGATTACTCTATAGTAAGAAATCCTAAAAAATATTCCACCATTATAATGGTGTGTAGCCATTTTCCCTTTCATTCTTCCATCTTTGCTTTCATTCTTCCTTCTTCTCCCCTCCTTCTTAAATCTAACACTTCCTCATCTTCCTTTAAAATATGAATCTGCGGCGATGACTTGAAAACTACCAAAAATTTCAAAGAATATTTTGTTGAATTTTTACAATGTCCTCTTTAATTTTAACAACTTTCAAACTGGGCCCACAACTTTCCAAAATATCTCTACTTTCCACGTATATTCTCTGTCATATCAACTTGCATAAAAGAGCGGGCCAAAAGAAAATACATCATTTTTGTTGGGAAGGAGGTCGTATGAAGAATGTGTGGCGATAACTTTCCTCTTATTTGAATTCGTTAATGGTAAACCCAAATACTAATTTTGATGTATGTTTTTATTCAAGGTGTATTGATGATTGTTGTTTGAATTTTTATTATTTTGAGTTTGATTGTAAGTGAGTTTGATATGAGTGTAAATGAGACGATATGTTTGGTTAGGATTTTTTTATTTTAACAGAACCCAAAAGACATTTTCTTTTATTAACTCCTGAGGCAAGTTTTGAAGTTGGAAGTGGCTTTGAAAGTATTTTTTCAATGCCGGGTCAATAGGTGGCGCTTAAAAATAAGCTTCCACAGTGTCCTGGAAGACAAGCAGTTGTGGAACCATCGTCCAATAAGCAGTTCGTTTTACGCTATTGCTAAGAAAAGTGGTATGGAACTCGGTTTAGCGCCCTCTCTTTTATTAGAGAGAGTAGATTATAATAAAGAACTAGTCAATGATTTTGTTTTGAGAAAAATTACATTGTAACAGAATATTCAAACAAAGCAAACTGGAGTCTATAATGTTGAAGTTAAACTTGTTGCATGCATAGTTACGTTAGGAATATTGATTTTTGATCATTGTGTTTTTACTTGGTATTCTTTCTGTTCCTATAAGTAAGGATAGTTGTTGTTAGTTGATAAGTAGTGCACCAGATTCTTAGGCCACATTAGTTTGTTTTTGTAGTTGGTTTTCTGATGTAATTACATTTAAATAGAGTATACGGATAAAAAGAAAAGTTGTAATTGAAGCACCATTTTCTTGCCTTTTGTTTCAACCAAATTACCTTGCAAACAATTCAATTTGTACATTTGGTATCAGAACCATACCATTTCAATGGTTGGGAGCAAATCAACATCATCGGCGAGGTCAATAACACCACCAAGGAGGTGTGGACGCAACCCATCAAGGCAGCGAGACCGCGACATGGTAGTTCAGCCACCGTTGAGGGAATCAAGCGGGACAATGATTTACCTGATGCTAACACGCACAAACTACACCAATTAGGCTCTAGTGATGAGGGTCAATCTGCAGGCGCAAGGTTTGTGGCGTGCGGTTGAGCACGGGGATGTTGAATATCGTGAAGATAGGCAAGCATTGTCTGCAATCTTGCGTGCGGTGCCACCGGAGATGTTGTCCACGTTGGCTGTGAAGGATACGGCGGAGAAAGCATGGGACACGGTGAAGATTCAGCGAATGGGAGTTGATTGAGTCCGTGAAGCAAATGCTCAGAAGTTGCGTACTGAATTTGAAACCATCACTTTTAAGGATGTTGAAACGGTCGATGATTTTCCTATGAGAATCAATGGTCTAGTCACAATCTTAGCATCCTTGGCGACACAATTGAAGAGTCAAGGATGGTGAAGAATGTGCTATGGGTTGTGCCTCCACGATACTCGCAAGTGGAAATTGCTATCAAGACGTTGCTTGATTTAAGCACTCTATCGATCGATGAATTAACTGGGATGCTATGGGCGGTAGAAGATTGCTATAGCCTTGGAAATTCATAGAGAAACTCCAAAGCTCGGCTACTTTTCACGGAGGAAGAGTGGCGAGCTCGTAACAAGAGTGATGAGGGGTCATCAAAAGGAAACAAAAGTAAGGGTCGTGTTAAAGGAAAATGCTACAAATGTGGCATTTTTGGTCACTTTGCTAGGGATTGTCACAAGCCTCAACGTGAAAACAAGGGGGGCTCATTTAACGGTGATCGAGGATGATCAAACTACACTACTTATTGCCTCAACATGTAAGGAGGTGCAAGGTGTGACCCAATATGTGTTTCTTAATGAAGAATGTGTGATTCTGGTCAACGTAGGTAAGAGGGTGTGGTACCTTGAAACGAATGCAAGCAATCACATGAAAGGCTCTAAGGAGATGTTTAGTTCGCTTGATGAAAATGTGAAAGGCTTGGTGAAGCTTGGCAATGGTTCGGTGGTCTAAATTTGCGGACATGGTGTTGTGATGTTTGGTTGCAAAAATAAGGAACATAGGCACATAGGTATTTTATATCCCTCAATTATGTAGCAATATTGTCAGCTTAGGTCAATTGGATGAAAATGGTTATAAGATTGTGATCAAAGATGGTGAATTGTGTTTGCTTGATCGAGAGCGAGTATTACTTGCAAGGGTGTCTCGCACCAAGAACATACTATACACTTTGTCCTTGGATTTAGCTAGCCACGTATGTCTTCTCTCAAAGGTCGATGATTAAGCATGGTTGTGGAATGCACGCTACTTCCACCTCAACTTACGATCGTTGTGAAATTTAGTGCAAGGCAGCATGGTTGAAAGACTCCCATTGATCAATCGTGTTGAGAAATTTTGTGATGGGTGTGCTCTTGGCAAGCAACACCGAATCCCGTTTCAACAAGTTTTGGCTTATCGTGCAAAGCAAAGATTGGAGCTGGTACACGTGGACTTGTGCGAACCAATTGCACCATCTACGGTGGGAGGTAATTGATATATCTTATTAATTGTTGATTATTATAGTAGATATATGTGGTTTGAGGTGTTGAATACGAAGAATGAAGCTTTAAAATGCTTCAAGAAATTCAAGGTTCGTGCAGGGGTTGAACATGGCAAGAAACTTGTAGCTTTTTGTTCAGACCAAGGTGGGGAATTCAATTCAAATGAATTTTAGGAATTTTGTGATCTTGAAGGAATTAAACACTACACTACGACACCTTACTCTCCCCAGCAAACTGGAGTAGTGGAACGCCGAAATCGGACGGCGATGGAGATGGCTCGTTGTTTACTCAGAACCATGGCTATGCCGGCGATGTTTTGGGGAGAAGCAGTGAGGACCATGGTATATATTCTCAATCGTTCACTAACTCGGAGTTTGGGATGGAAAACGTCATATGAAGCATCGCACAAACGCAAGCCAAATGTGCATCATTTGAGGACTTTTAGGTGTGTTGCTCACGTGAAGAAGCTTGGGCCTGGAGTGAGCAAACTTGTGGATCGTCCAACGCCGATGGTATTCGTTGGGTATGAAGAAGGCTCTAAAACTTATCAAGTGTATTATCCGGCAAGAAAAACACTTCACGTGTCTCGTGATGTAGTGTTTGAGGAGCATAGAAAGTAGGATTGGTTCACGGAGCTGAAGGATCAATCAAATGAAATGTTCACAGTTGATTATTTGGCCAAAATTCCACCTGGAAAAGGCATCTTGCACACAAAGGTCATTCCAAATGAAAAGGAGCCTTGGGAGGAGCAATTTGGTCCTTGCGTTGAGCATGAGGGCAGCAACACTCGGATGCCTTGACCAAACCCGGGGAGTATGAAATTTACAATGCCACTGACACGTGATGATGCACTTAGCACAAACAATGGTGTTCATCGGTACCGTAAGCTGACAGACTTATATGATGCCACCAATGAGGTAAATTTGGAGTTGAATTATGTTTGTTTTTTGGCAAGTGAGGAACCCGCTAGTGTAGAGGAAGCATTTGGAGAAACTTGTGGGAGATAAGAAATAGATAGGGAGCAAAACTCCATTCGTAGCAATGGTACATGGGAGCTCGCCACACTTCCGATGGGGCACAAAGTTATAGGTCTCAAGTGGATCTTCAAGGTGAAGAAGGACCCAGCGGGAAACATAGTGAAGCACAAGGCTTGACTTGTTGCGAAGGGATACATTTAATGGTAATGGATTTATTTTGATGAAGTCTTTGCACCGGTAGCTCGAACGGAGACAGTTCGGCTACTAATGGCACTTGCAGCACACCAGAGTTGGGAGATTCATCATATGGATGTCAAGTCCGCATTTCTAAATGGTGATCTTTTTGAAGAGGTTTATGTACACCAACCTTCGGGTTTCTTTGATTCCAACAACAAGGAAAATGTGTTTAAACTTCACAAGGCATTTTACTGTTTACGTCAAGCGCCACGAGTATGGAATGGCAAATTAAATGTTTCACTAGTCTCTCTTGGTTTTGAACGAAGTCCATTAAAGCATGTAGTCTACCAAAGGGTTAGTGGATTTTCATCAAGCGCCACGAGCATGGAATGCCAAGTTAAATGTTTCACTAGTCTCTCTTGGTTTTGAACGAAGTCCATTGGAGCATGTAGTCTACCAAAGGGTTAGTGGATTTTCATTGCTGCTAATTAGAGTGTACGTTGATGATTTAATTATCACAGGAGCTAGTGTTGATGAAATAACCAAGTTCAAAGGTTAAATTCAAAGATTGTTTGATATGAGTGAACTCGACCTTTTAACCTACTATCTTGGAGTAGAAGTAAAGCAAGGAGATGGTAAAATCACACTTTGTCAAAGTGCCAATGGCAAAGTTTCCGGTATGGCATTATGTAATCCATGCCACACATTAATGGAGGTTCGGCTAAAGATGAGCAAAAAGGATGCCGGGGAGATCGTTGATGCAACAAAATATCAAAGCATTGTTGGTAGCTTGTGCTACTTGTGCAATAAAAGGTCCGGTATAGCTTGATTAGTGAGCCATTTTTTGGAGGCATCGAAGGCGTCGCATTGGGCAGCAGTGAAGATGATTTTGAAGTATGTTAAAGGGACTATTAGCTATGGTTTTTGTTACTGGAAGAATGCTTTTTTAGAGCCTAGTTTGAAAGGTTTTAGTGACAGCGATCATGGTGGTAATGTTGAGAAGTACAAAAGTACTACGGGATTGGCATTCTTCCTTGGTAAAAATCTGGTTAGTTGGACGTCTCAAAAGCAAAAGGTGGTTGCACTTTCTTCTTGCGAGGCGAAGTATATTGCAGCTGCATCAGCAGCTTGTAAAGGTGTTTGGATGAGTCGTTTGTATGGTGATCTCACAAATTAAGAGCCACAAACTGTGAAGCAACTCGTGGATAACAAGTCGGCAATTGATTTGAGCAAGAATCTGGTGCATCACGAACAAAGTAAGCACATTCAAATTCGTTACCATTTCATTCGTGAATGTATTGAAAATGGTTCGGTGGAGGTTAGCCACGCCGGGATGCAAGGACAGTTGGTGGATATTCTAATTAAGGCACTTGGGCGGATTAAGTTTGCTGAATTACGACAAAAACTTAGTGTGGTAGAAGTTGGTTCAAGCAACAAGTTTTAAGGGGGTGAAATGTTGAAGTTAAACTTGTTGCATGCATAGTTTACGTTAGGAATATTGATTCCTGGTCATTGTATTTTTACTTGGTCTTCTTTCTATTCCTGTGAGGATAGTTGTTGTTAGTTGATAAGTAGTGCACCAGATTCCTAGGCCACGTTAGTTTGTTTTTGTAGTTGGTTTTCCCGATGTAATTACCTTTAAATAGGGTACATGGATAAATAGAAAAGATGTAACTTCAGCACCATTTTCTTGCCTTTTGTTTTAACCAAATTACCTTGCAAACAATTCGGTTTCTACATATAACACCGAAGATATAGATACCTTGCGCAATGCTGCCATTCTTAATGACGTCACACTCCGGGCATCATCCGGCGGCCATCTCGCAGGCACTGCAGACGCAGACATGGAGGCACGGCAATAACGTCACGCACGCACGCAGCAGCAACTTCACCGTGTCGGCATCCACGCGACCAGACTCTCTGTCCTCCTCCTCCACCTGCTTAATGATTACATCCAGATACTCGTCCGCCAATTCGTCCTCCTTTCCCTTCAATTCGCTAACCCTCTTTCGCAGTGCTTCATTCTCCTTAAGCAGCTCTGCTTCCCTCTCTCTCAACCCTTCACCGCGCTCTCGTCCGCTTCCTGCGTCAGCAGAAACTGTTGCCTCCGCTGCTCCTCTTCTATCACGCGCCTCAATTTGTTGCCCTAGGACAAAATAATTTTTTTTTTTAAAAAGGCTGTGTACAAAAATATGTGCTACACTTACCCGTTATTTGCACAGTAGACATCTGCTAACCAGTCCCATAATTTGATTCTTTTCTAATATTCTATTGAAATTTTAACGATAAATATCAAAATTAGATTTTGGATACAAAAATATCATTAATGGACGACTTTTCTCTTTTAATTATGATACACATGATCACTTGCTTGCCCGTCATTTGCACGGAACAGTGCAATGATTAGATTTATTTCTTGATTTTGATGCTGTTGGATCAAAATTGTCCCGAACATCTTCGCGAGATTTAGATTCCATAAACAGTGACATATCATCCCGAAGAACATACACTTGTAAAATCGAGCCCTCAAAGTGAGTAAACACCAGGGAGTCCTTCTCTACCAAATTATGATCTTCTCTCCCAAGTATACATTTTTCTCGTGCTCGAGCATGCAATTGAACTTCCCATTGGCCTTCGCGACGGCTTTTCAAGATCACCGGGTTAGGTGACAATACCTCCTTCATCTCATTCCAAAATGTTGGTGGTGAGTATAAATTAATGCATGAAATTGACCAGACATTATATATTAATTGATGATGAGTATAATTTTGATTGCATAAGCCGTCTCTTTACTGGACTATGGACTGTCGGAATAAACATTAACAGAGACAATTCCTACCCGGACAACAGGCATCAATTATAGAAACTAAGAAAATTCTAAGCATTCTAAACAGAGAGAAAAATTTGAAAAGAGCATATCGATATTTGGAAGAGCAACTAATCAAATTAAACTATATAGAGACTGGAAGTGCAGTTATAAAAATACTATTGTACTTTCATTTGCAAGAAAATTTCTCATGTTTGACACAAAACACGCACGTAAAAGTTTTTCATAAAAATATTATGATACTACTAAAATTCTGTCAATTCTAATAGATTTTTTTGTCATTGTAATATTTAACTACAAATATCAAAATCATTTTCGAAAAATAGGTTATGGATTAAAAAAATATTGTTGCATGTTTTTATCCCTTCTAAATTATGAACTACGTAATCCCTTGCCCGTCATTTGCACTGTCAAAATCTGCTAGCCAGTTCCATAATTAGATTCATTTCTAATGTTTTATTGAAATTTTTGTTGAAATAAAGCTGTAAAATTGTATTTCAATGGAAACATTAAATCACCAAGCTTGGATGATGGCAAGAAAACTTGGACATTGATGTGAGTCACGTTACGTACACTTTCGTTAAAGAGCCATTAGACCCTATTACAATGTTGAGTTACACGAATTCACATCGAGAATAAAACAATGGAAAATGTTCAAGACTTTGGAGAGTAAATGTGTTTTAAACTTTTGAAAAATGTTGCCTAAACCTTGCAAAAAAAATTGCGTTAAATTAATGCAAGTTGAACCACCATCTAAAAACCCTACAAAAATATGCAGATCCCAATTTCGGAACTAGTTTCTAGAATGTTCTATAGTAAGAAACCCTAAAAAATTATTCCACCTTATATAATGGTGCATAGCCATTTTTCCTTTCATTCTTCCTTCCTTCTTCTTTCTTTTTTCCTTCTTCTCCCCCTCCTTCCCCAAATCTAACACTTCATGATCATTTTCCTTTAAATGTGAATCTGCGGCGACGATGTCATATATGAAGAATGTGTGGTGATAAACTTATTTATTATCATGGTATGATTTTTTAATTCCTCCGTTTTGAATTTGTTGAAGGTAAACCCACATACCAATTTTGATGTATGATTTTGTTCAAGGTGGATTGATGATTGTTGTCTGAATTTTTATTATTAAGAGTTTGATTGTAGGTGGGTTTGATATGGGTGAAAATGGGACGATATGTTCGATTTGGATTTTTTGATTTCAACAGAACCCAAAAGTTTTTTTTATTAACTTTTGAGGCCAGTTTCGAAGTTGGGAATGGCTACGGAAGTATTTTTTCAATGTCGGACCAATAGGTGGTGCTTAAAAAACAAGCTTCCACGGTGTTGTGGAAGGCAACATTCAACAGCAGTTGTGGAACCGCCGTCCAACAACCTGTTCGGTGTGCGCTAGTGCCAAGGAGAGCGGTTTGAAATCCTGGTCTAACGCCCTATTTCACCGCCATTAATAGTCCTCTCTCTTGCACCTGTGAGAACTTGTCAGGACAAACATGTATTCTTATAAGGAAATAGAAACTCTTTGTACAAAAGGTTATAAATTGTAGTTATCTTATAAAATTATTATCCATGTAGGTTAGATATTAGGATTCTAAAATCTATAACACTGTATATTTTAATTTTCATTATTGAGGAGATTTAAGTAGAAAAACTCTATGAGCTCCAATTAAGTCCAAAGGGATGAGGAGTGCATTTTTTTTTGTGGTTTTTCTTCGGGATTTCATTCACAAAAGAATGCTCACTTGTGCTGCTATACACTTAAGTGGTCCATGAACTAGCATTTATTGCAGTGGAGAATGATTTGTTGGAGAGAGTAGATTATGAAAATATTGTAACAAAGCAAACTGCAGTCTACAACACCCAAGAGAGAGAGATAGGACATGATCAAACCATGTCATTGCCACTATTATCCCGGATATAGATACCTTGCGCAATGCTGCCATTCTTAACAGCGTCACACTCAGGGCATCTTCCTGTGGTTGGCTCGCAGGCACTGCAGACGCAGACATGGCGGCACGGCAACAGCATCATTGCCGCGCGCCGCCGCGCACACGTCACGCAAGCACGCAGCAGCAGCTCCACCCTGTCCACGCGACCTGATTCTCCTTCCTCCTCCTCCTCCTCCTCCTCCACCTGCTTAATGATTACATCCAGATACTCGTCCGCCAACTCATCCACCTTCTCCTCCAGTTCGCTAACCCTCTTTCGCAGCGCTTCGTTTTCCTTAAGCAACTCTGCTTCACCCTCTCTCAACCGCTTCGCCGCGCTCTCGTCCTCCTCCTGCATCAGCAGAAACTGCTGCCTCCGCTGCTTCTCTGCTGTTACGCGCCTCAGTTGGTTGCCCTAGGACAAATTTATTATTTTAAAAAATAGGGTTTGGGTACAGAAATACTATACACTATGTACTACATCTGCACGTTATTTGCACGGTATACATCTGCTAACGAGTCCCATGATTAGATTCATTTCTAATATATTGTTGAAATTTTAACAATGAGTGTCTAAATTAGGTTTTGGATACAAAAATATCATTAGTGGACGATTTTTTACTTCTAAATTATGATACACATGATCATTTGCACGGAACAGTGCAATAATTAGATTTATTTCGAATACAGGACTTATTCGAAGGGGAAAAAATAGAAGAGAGGTGAATGAAGATGCACTTACTTGTGTGTGGATAAGTTGGTCGATATGACCGTTTAGCTCTCGCACAAGGGCGGGGAGATAGTCAGGTTCTTCAATCCCGTTGGTGTTGGCATTGTTACTCTGCATATTGTTGGACGAGGTAACTTCGAGGCATAACTCTGTTGAAACATAAGAAGATGAGAGATGGGGTTGCTGCTGCTCGTGCATCGTGTAGTAGCAAATAGGATTGGGATCAGCCGGGGTTTCTGATGCCCCGACTGATTCCTTTCCCTTTCTCTTGCGTGATTCTGCGCACAAAAAAAATCAATTAGTTTTGATGAACTAGTTGTAACGGTGTTAAATCAAAACCAAAAATGAAAATAAATGAGTTTGTTTCAGAAAAAAATATACCTCCATTGATGGGATCCATCTTAGAGTATCTGCACTTATTCTGCACGAGAGATAAGCCACCCAAAAAAATGAAATAAAAATCGTATATGAATTTGTACGATTTTTATGATACTTTTGGGGGTGTTTGGAAAGCACTGAAGGGAGAAAGATTGTAGTTTTAAGTGCCATTGCACTGAAAATGCTTTGGGTTTATATAGCGGGGTACGTGGAGAAAATATCTGGGGATGCAATGTATTGAGCTATGATAATGTCAAATAAAATCTTTATCGTAATGACGAATAATAGGTTTCTGTATTTGCTGCAAATTCATTTTTTTTTATTGGTAACTGAAATTGATTTTTGGGTTTGAATGAATATTGTGACGGTAACATAATTAACAATAGTTTGGTTTGAGACGTCGTATCGTACCCCTACGAAAAGGGTTCATATAAACCGGAATTTTATTTTGGCCCGTACTCAATCGGTAAGACATTTTAAAAAAATCGATGAATCTAATGTATTTTCGGGCACTGATATAAACATTGTTGAATTCCAAAACATTATTATCATCATATTTGTTTTATTGTTAGTTGGAATTTAGCATTTTTATTGGTATGTGTGTTACAAATAGCGGGTTAAATCAATCAAATCAAATAATTTTCATTATAACACGTTTCACAAACTACTAGTCAGACCAGTCAAACAAAAACAAATAGCGGGTTAAATCAATCAAATTAAATAATTTTCATCATAACATGTTTCACAAAAAAGACCAGCCAAACGAAATAGCTAACAGCATAAGCATACCGGAAACAACTAATTACCAAGCATAATTTTAATAATTCGTGCTGGACAAATAATTCATGTCGGACGGTAAGTACCATTTTAAATGGGTGGAGTAATTATCAAGACAAGCCATCGATGTGACTAACTTTACTGTGAAAGTTTATTTGCCTGCCACAGAAAATTAAGATAGGCTGCTGCAATTAGTGTTCTTCTCGAAGAACTATGCCATCTGGTCGAAGTAGGAAATCGTGAGCCTCTTCTCCCTCGCAATCTTGGAGCTAGTCCAACCAGAGCGATTTCTTGATGCACCGGTCACAGCGAATGATGCTTTCTTATTACATCTTTCACTTTCAATCCTGAGAAATTTTTTGGGAAAAAAGTAACAGATGGAAGGCGGTGTTGGTGGTTTAATGGTTTTGTTTTACAATGGGATATCACCAGACATTTTGAACATTGTTATTGGTAATTACTAGCGGACTAACATCGCGCGTGTTGCGCGATAATATTAATCAAAATATTAGGATTAATTTTTTTTACATGTTGGGTCTTACACTTAAATTAAAAATAAAGAATTTTATTTAAAATTTTAAACTTTAGTTACATGAGATAGTTATAAATACTTAAATATTGAATAAAATAATTTTTTATTATTTTTATAATATTTCATTCAAGTTATTTGAAAATTTATTATTTGTGTGTTGAGATTCATTTTAAAAGGCTATAATTATATGTATTTCATTGCAATAAATAACCTTATTAGTATTATTAATTATAAAATTTCCTCAGTAAGTCGGTCTAAACAAGACTTTGTCATGTATGAATTAATAAATAAATAATATGTATACATATACTACCAGAAGTACTCCGTCAATGTATTAAAAAAATCTGAACATTTTGTTATTTCATAGTATGTGTTTCTTTAAATTTTCTTCAGTGATATACATACACATAATATATATATACACACACTACAATGAAATATTTATGGTTTTAATTATATCTTAAGAAAATTATACTATATTTTAACAAGTTATAATTGACTATATATAGTAAAGAATTAAAATTAGTAACATATTATAATATTAGTATAAGTTATGATTGATTATCTATAGTAAAGAATTAAATCAGTAACATATTATAATATTAGTATGTTATTTTTAGACAACTTGGATTTAGTTTAGTCAAAATGAGTTCAATATCTCCAATTGACAGCATCATCCAAAAAACAAACAATTTCTATTATATGGTGCTTGGGTTTATTCGTACTAAAGAAATGGTTATTATCTCATTCTAATGATTTTGTTTGTAAAATAAAAGTTTATACTAAATCATTAAAAATAATAACAAATACTATAAACACATGAACTCATTAATACGTTTTTTAGGCTATAAATTCTACTACTCCCTATCCCATTTCAACTATTCATTTAGACAAAACTTCTTAACTTTGACCCTAAAATTGAATTAGTATGTAATTATAATTACTATTGTGTGATATATTGATAAATTCGTTATAACATATACTTTCAAAATATCACATTTTTGTAACTTTTAATTATCCTTAATAAAAAATATTAAAGATCAAACATTTTTCAACTTAACTGTTAAAATTCAAAAGGTTAAATTTGAAATGGAATGGAGGAGTACTAGAAATTAAAAGTCAAAACTAAGTCACTAAAACGATTAACAAACATTCTAGATATGTATGAACTAATTTACATATTTTATAGCTATAAGTTCTATAATGATTATTTTACGGAAAATGGAAGTCCAAACTACAATTATTAAAATAGTTGTAGAGTTGATTATTATCTTATAAAAAATTAACAATCATTCAAAACATTTAAACTAATTAATATATTCCCATGATCATGGGGAGATGGGGAGGCGGTAATTCTTTTAATTGATTTTTTTAATATTTATATTATTAAACAAATATGGATTTGTCTCCATACATTAGTATTGTTCTTCGACCTGATAGATGAGATTGTTGTGTTCATGATGATCACCCAATTTAATTGTTCACGTCGATGTATTTTGTCGATTTTATAGATTATGTGTTTCTCTAGGAGGAGTCTTGTTCTCGAAATGTATTTTTCAAGGTGTTTCCTGTTTGGACAACATAGATCGCGTTTTGGATCAAGTGATGTTATAGTTGTTGAACATCCCTATTTGGCATAGGGATATTGATGCGTGATATGCTCCTCTTTGTCAAGTGGTCATGATTTTTGCACAAGCGAGTTAATATCCCCGAAAGCGATGTTACAGTTTTATTGGATCTCTACTCTGTAATAGTACAGACCGTAAGTTTGGTTGACATGTAATTTGAATATCCTTGCAATAAATTAGTTATTGCTAGAGGCTAGTTAGGTTAGATATCAATTCCACTCATTGTAATCGCTGCTAGGCATTTTTCCCAACATCTTTGAATGATTGATTTCAAAATATACATATATATATATATATATATTTGTTAGTTATAAGTTATATTATCTTCTTTAAAAAATAAATTCTAAACTAAGTCAATAAAATGATTAACAAACATTCTAAATATATGAATTATTATTTTTACATTTTCTAACTATGAGTTCTATAACTATAATCTACTGAAAATAAAAGTCTAAATAAAAAAATTAAAATGATTAACAAGCATTCTAAATATATGAATTTTTTTTACTATAAGTTCTATAATTATAGTCTACGAAAAATGGAAGTTTAAACAAAACCATTAAAATAGCTAACAAACACTCTAAACATATATACTAGTTAATATATTTGATAGCTGTAAACAATACTATTATCTTTTTTAAAGTCTAGACTAAGTTCATAAAATGATAGGTAATCATTTGAAATATGTAAACTAATTAATATATGTGTTAGTTATATGATCTATTATCATCTTTAAAAATTAAATTCTAAACTAAGTCATTAAAATGATTAATAAACATTCTAAATATATGAACTAATTTATACATTTTGTAACTATAAGTTATAATTTAATCATTAAAATAGTTTAAAAAACACTCTAAACACGTGAACTAATATTAATTTCACAACTGTAAGTTTTTATTAACTTGTAGAAAATAAAAGTCTAAGCTGTCATTAAAGTCAAAATCCAAAAATATTATCATTAAAATGATTTAGATCCTTTAATCTTAACTAAAATGTTTAATTTTAAATTAATGTGAAGATTAAAGAACAAATTTTTGATACAAATTTAAAAGAAGGAAAAATCCAATAAAATCAGAAAAGAAAAAAAAGTGTACAGTCGGTAGTGAAAACTTTGCAAAAGTAGGGGCAAATGAAATGAGGTGGAGCAAACTTTTGCCCCCTACTTTTGTAAAGTTTTCATTTTATACTTGTCGTAATATGATTAGTCCATCTATCTGTTGTACTTACAATCAACAACCCTGATAAATCTCCATTTTAGCTATTCTTTGACTGTGTTAGCCTAAAATCTGTAATTTCTATAATGAAGTTAATACACATACACAGGGAATCATTTAGTTGCTTATTCAATTGCAAAAAATTGGCAAAAACTTTAATGCTAACACTGAGTCGCATGAGTTTTTGTGGAACGATATGGATGCATTCACTGGTTATTCTTGACAAAATGCAGGTGCCTTCATGAAAATAGGAAAATGTCGTGTATTTGTTAATATGGTTGAGTGTTTTATTGGTAATTCTAATTATTGAATGTATGCATTCGTAATCAAATTACAATTTTAACAGCACAAATTTATATATTTATGTTATTGTAGATGTTGCAAATCCCTATTATAATAAGATGACTAATACATAAGCAGTTTATGTGGTTTTACTGGTGATTAATTATATTTCCAATGAAGTATTAGAGATTTATAGGATTTTAAATTTATAATAGCAGTATCTAATTTCTTTAATATATGGGTTGTTGGACCAATGTTGAAATTCCTGTTTGATTGAACTCAATATTGGATCGTTAAGTGTTTTCACATTTGCACAAGCGTGACATTGGGTTGTGGAGTGTTTCCACATTTTTATAAGCATGATATTGGATCGTGGAGCATTTTTACTTTTGCACAAGCGTGATATTGGTTGTGGAGTGTTTCAACGTTTGCATTCTTAAAGCCTAAATGACTAACAAATAAGATCTTGGATTACTTCACTTAAATCCATTTGTTTAAGATGAAAATTCAAAATTTCTTCGTACCTAACAATTATTTTTAGTGCGCAAATAATTATAGAATTAATAATTACAAACCATAAGAATCTTCCAGGATCGTGCAACTGAGTAAGAGAATCTCACAAGTCAAAATTTCTACTCCCTCTATCCCAGTTTAAATTATTCTTTCACTTTTTGACATTATTTTCTATCAAATTTGACCACATATTTAAATGGGTATATGAGCAATAATATCATAATACGTGATATGGTTGAATTCATCATAACAAATATTCCACGAGTAATTTCTAAATACCAACTTTTTATTTATCGTTATTATGTGTAGGTGAACGTTTTAACGGTTATGTTTCTTGAACAGTGTAATAATGATTACATGGTAAATTAAACATGGACTAAGGGAGTACCATATTTCCGCGCATCGCGTGTGTTTCGGGCAAAATGTTTTGTTTCAACTACATTACTTTATGTTTTCAATTCCAATACTACTGGTTGTATAACTACTACAAATTATAGGTAAAGTATCACTTCACTTATTAAAATTTTATAATAGTTTATAAAGTGTTGTTTAAACCTTTGAAAAATGTTGCCTAAATGTTGAAAAGTGATGGGTTAGATGTAATGCAACATCACATACAATAATATTGGTAAAAATGTTGCAATTCGTTGATCGCGTTAACATTTTTAGTACTAAAGAAACACTATTAAAGTGTTACATTAGCTTTAATTTCTAGCAATGAACCAAACCTAGCGATAGTACTAAAGCATTTTTCACTAAAATCATGTGTTTTAAAATTAAATTTTGATGTAAAAGATTGTGTTTATATGCAAAAATTTTGACACTTTATACTTTTTATGCTATTTTGTGACATTTTGTTATCTTAGTTTTAAAAATGTTAACTACTACTTTCATGTGATGTGTTGGATTTTTAGCGTGTTATTTTTAACATTAAAAGAGATGTTTCTTTTTCCTTGATATTAGATTTTTATTTAATTTATGGCTTGATATTTTAATCGTTGGATTGGTTATATAAATTTTAATACAGATATTTTTCCTTTCCGATGTTAGTGTGGCATGAATTTTGAATTGCATTTTGATGTTTTAAAATTAATTTATATTTTAGTATTTTATTTGATATTTAAATATTTTAAGTTAATTTATTTTTTATGTGTATTTAGTTTATTTTTTAAATATTCTGATTTAATGTGTATTTTCTATTTATTTAACATTTATTTTATTTTAGTGTTTATGAATAGGGTTAAATTATAATTATTTTAGATCAATCATGAAAAATCTCATAAAATTACTTTTAGGGTCAAATTATAATTTTTTATACATTGCGATAAATTAACAATATTTTCAAAGTTTTAGTAACCTCACTGCAATAAATAAAAGCAAACATCAAATAAGCCCATTAGAGCAAGTCCAATAGTTTCTCTAAAAGTTTCTTCAAAATGAAGACTCAAAAATCATGTTCTCTATATATTTTTTGCTCCAACTCCAAAAGAACAAAGTTTAACAATTAATTCACAATAACAACAAAAACTTTATTTAAATAAAATTATTAGATTCAATCTCCAAAAATACTAACTTTAAAAAAATTAGGAAAATCAATATTTTTATTGATTCATTTATATATATAAAAATATCTTATAACAAATTTTTTATTTAATCAAATATTTTAAAATGGTGACTATTAAATTCATAAAGTCATTAGTTAGGTAATTCAAAGTTTTTTCTAATATTTAAAAAAATAAGACAATCTTTTGGCCCAAAAAATTAAAGTAGTCGAATTTGAAAATACAATCATTGTGATATTTCTCTATTTCTCATCGAGTGAATAAAGAAGGCAATAACTAGCTAATTTCTTTATATCATATTCATATCGTGATTCATGTTAACTGTTATTTGAGGATTATAATTTTAACACAAAGTCTTGTTTTAGGTAACACGCTGACCGTTGGACGGGGTCATTTTATAATTAATATAAGCGAAAAGTGTATATAACCCTACCTAATTCACATAAGTGCAAATATAACCTTTCAAAAATTTAAAGTGTAAATATAACCCTAGATAGTTAGTGTATGTGAAAATATACCCTTTCAGACAGATTTAGCCCGGAATTCAGTGAAAAGACTATTTTACCCCTGTTAAAAATTTAATAAAGAAAATATAACATATGTTACCCCTAATTTTCTTTTAGCTTTTTTCCTTGTCACCTCTCGCTATCTCCGTGTGAATCTCTCCCTCCTTCATCCCTCCAATCGGCGCCTCCCTCCCTCTTTCATCCCTCCAATAGGCGCTTCCACATCCTTCGCCACTGAGCTCACTGCCTCTGTTGAGCCTGCCCCACGCTGTGGCTGAGCCCTCAATTATTGCCTCAATCACCGTTGTGGAGATTCCTGCTTTTGATTGTCTTTGGCATCGATTTTCGGAGTTCATCCATCTCAATTTTTCGGTTACTTATTCCGGCCGAGCTTGGGCTTCTACACGGTGTTCTTGCCCATAAATTTTTTTGGCGGCCTAGAGTTTACTGAAAATCAGGTCGCAGATCTAGGTATCTTGACCCGAGACGGAGGAAATGGGGCATGGCATAGCTAGGTTTCTTGGTTACGGGCTGCGCAGCCAGATTTTTTACCCGCTTAGGAATATGGATCTGAGAACGTGGGAGTACGAGTTCTTGAGAGGGACGCCAACAGGAGGAGGAGCGGTGGCAGAGTAGAGTCCTCTTCGTCGGACATGGGCGGAGAATGGTGGGAGGTGAAGGTGGTTATGGAGGAGGAAGAGGTGTGGTTTTGGGAGGAGTAAGTTCGGATGGCAGAATGTATAGCGGAAGGTGTGGTTGGCTGGTGGTGAAAACCTAGCGACGAAGGAGGTGGCAGGATGGTGTTTTGGTCTTTCAAATTTTTATATTTGGTCTGAAGGGCATTTTGGTCATTTTTTGTTGGTAAATGGTCGGTAATGACTATTCAATGCTGGAATATAGTCTTTAGTGTTATATATGCGTTTATATAAAGTACTTAGGGTTGTTTTTGCACTAAAAATATCTTAGGGTTATATGTGCACTTACTGAAGTGTGTGTGTGTATATATATATATGGTTATATTTGTATATATCCCTTATATAACTAATACGTTGATTTGATGTTTGTTTTCATTTTTTGCAGTGAGGTCCTCATACTTAGAAAATATTTTAAAATATATCTCGAAATATAAATAATTACAGTCTAATATTAAATATTTTAAATTGTATCTCAAAATATAAATTAATTGTAAGAACAAGGTTTGTCATGATTGGTTTAATCGTTAGACTATCAAACAAAAGACACCTCTCTAAGTTTTAAACTAAAATAATAATTTAAAACTAATCACTCAATGAGAATAATAAATTAAAAAAGAATACTACGTTGATTCAATAAGACTTAAATGTTGATTCAATAAGAGTTCAAGTGTTGATTCAATTAGAGTAATCAGAGTTCAAAGGTTAAATGTTGATTCAATCAAACTTAAATGTTGCAATGGTCTAGACCTAAATACAATTGGTAGATATGGAAAATAAGCCTTAAAGTTCAAGTGTTAAATTAATTGTTATATTAAATATTTAATCCTCCAAATTAGTTTTCTCACTCTATATAGAGAACAAAACAGTTTCTTTCATCAAAATATCTATTTTGGAGAATGATATGAAGAACCTGTTGGATCTAAAATAGATCCTAAAATCCATAAAAACAATCAAATTCTCTATAATAGAGAATATCTTGGACTTGCTCTTAGTTACATCAATTAACCCTCTCCGGCAGCCTTCCGTTTCTCACCCAAAAGACTCCACTTTTTTCAATCTTCTTTTCCAAATATTCCCATCACAAGGAGATGGGAAAACAACCGTTTATTTTAATTGATATTTTTTGTTATTGAAAAGTGTGGAATTTTTCTCTCCACATTAGTTTTGTTCTTGAACCTGATTGATTAGATTGTAGTGTTCATGATGATAACTTAATTTAATTGTTCGCATTAATGTATTGTTCTCGATCTGTTTGTACAGATCTTGTGTTCGTATTCTGTTTGTGTATTTACCTCAGGGTTTCCATTAATGTGGATATTTCATATCTGTGTTTTTCAAGGTGTTTACAGTTTAAACAACATAGATCATAATTGGATCGAGTGGTGTTACAACTGCAGAAGATCCCTATCTGTTGTAGTGATATTGATGCGTGATAAACTCCTCTCTGCCAAGTGATCATGATTTTCACGGGAAGCGAGTTAATACCCCCAAGGGCGATGCTATAGTTTTTATTGGATCTCTAATTTGTAATAGTACAGACGATTAGTCTGGTTTTTTTTAATAATTAAAACCGTCTCTAGGACGAGGATTTTTAAGGTTCCCATCTCTTTTCTGTTAAGCTCAAATTTTCACAATGTGCGATTACAACATATGATGTGAGACATCCCCATTTACACTGAGGCACTAGCCGAATGTTATAGTTCTAATCTAAGACCCCCAGTAGCTAAAAGAGAGATATATAAAGGCACTAACAGATATTACAATAATAAACAAGAGCCTATGTAGCAATGAGAAGGGCACACGAAAGTTAAATGGTTCTCACAGTGTAGTTCTAGTTTAGCCACAATATACGCGACCCGAGACTACCAGAACCATCACAGTGAAAGTATCATATGAAATGCACGCACAATGATCCATGTACACTTCTGATCAAATATATAAGGCAATTACAACAAATAAAATGAAGCTCCCCAACTAAGGATTCGGTCCAGTCTCCATTTAACCCGTTGACACCTTTCCCTAAAATAGGAAACTCTAACCAGTCATTTTAATTACCAAAAATAATTTTTCATCGATGTTTAGAGATCATTTATAATACGTAGAATTATCTCTAACTTGACTCCAAAAGACTTTAAACATCAATTAAATTGAATTAACAATCTAATCGGCCTCATCATCCGATTGAACCAAAATTTACAGATCTGATTTAAATCCTCAGAAATGTCGGTATTGCCAAAAGTCCATTATTTTAACGATTTTGACTTGGATTTCTCTTCACTGTCTCTTTGGATATCGAATCTAAAGTTAATCAAGTTTTACCGGACAACGGGTTGCTGAAAAACAAGAATTGACAGAGCAAATTCCTACTCAATATTTAAATCAAAAAAACCCTTTTAATTAAAACCCTTTTCTAATTAAAATAAACATAGAAAAATAAAAGGAAAAAAACTAAAGGAAGAAGAAAAAAATGAAGTGCATAATTAAGAACCTCCCACCCTGAAAAGAAGAAAAATGAAAAGGTAAAATAATAAAAGAAAAAAAGAAAGCAGTACCCCCGTGACCATTACTTCAGAAGAGAAAGCTACTGGTACCCATCGTAATCGCGGGAAGTATCCTGGCTATTAGATTGTAAAAAAATTTGCACACCCTATGTTTGTTACTGCCTTCAAAGATATGCCAGTAAAAATGATGCCGTCGTGGCATTCAAAAAACAAAGAAACCTATCGTCGTCACGATGATGTTCCGCCACAAAGAAGGGCCATCTTCTAGAAATCAAGCCCTCCAAAATCTCCAACTCTATCTGAGTTCACCAGGATTCAGAGCAAGACTCGGACATTGATTCAAACCTAATAGGGTTAACTAGGACCGAGTTGCGCTGACTCGGTCCACCAACTCTGGCTCAGTCCGCCGAGTTTTGGCTCACTCCACCGAGCTCCGCCGAGTTCTGACTCGGTCCGCCTAATACTGCCAATGCAACAACTTGGAGTGGATTTACAACACCGTGTCTGACCGTTCGAGCGAGATCTACCGGAATAGCCAGAAGTTCGTCACTCTGGTGGAACCGTAGAACTCGTAGTATCACTTGGAGAGATCAGTCACTCCGCTGGGGTCTTGGTCTACAACCGTCGACGCCAGAATCAAGACCTTAGAACTCGAACCTTCGGCAGCTTAGATCTCTGGGGGAGGAAAGGTACAGAGGTAGGAGTGTTGGGAGGGTGGGATTGGGTTGGGATTGGGTTGGGGTAGGGTAGGGTCGGGTCGGGTGAGGGGTCGCCTGAAAGTGGTTGTTGCAGCGGCAACGCTCCCTGCCCCAAATAGCTAGGGTTTTTGTTTTTAGAAGAGAGAAGCAGGAGCGTTTTAGAAGAGAGAAAAATTGTCTTCTACAATACTTCGATGATTAGTTTGGTTAACATGTAACTTAGATATCCTTGCAATATGATAGATGTTTCTAGAGGCTAGTTAAGTTGGATTTCAATTTCACTTATTGTAATCATTGTTGGGCATTTTTCCCATTATTAAATTTTTAATATTGCTACTAAAACATTTTATCTTTCTATAATTCAAATTCAATCTCGTCTTTCCATATGCTTATAGATCGATGGTTTTTCCCAAGAATTTGCCCAACTCCTACCCATATTTTTAGTTATTCATTGGTTCGATTATCCATTTTATCAATACCCGAGTTTAAAAACGGATAATCTGTTGCGGGTTAAAGTTTATTTTGCCACCTATACTTGTATTTTTAAAGCATGGACATAAACGCAACAAGAGATACGTTATCATTTGGCTCCCTAATTTAAATCTGAACAAATCTTTAGAAGAGCGTAAGAATGGCGACAGCAACTGCTGCTATTCTTAGCCCGCCAACTCCCTCACTGCTAGCGCACCAAGGTCCTCATCTTCATCCATGCTCACGTTTGTTTCATGTCTGCATCTGAAATACTTGTCTGAGAAATTTTAAATTTCCACGGAGGAAATTTTATGTTGCAGGATTACGAGCGTCTCCTCGAGGATTGCAATGGTACAGTATCAAGGTGAACGACTACGTCTTGTTGAGCATCAATGTTTCATTCAAAGACTACCGGTTTTTTTTTAATTTGCCGCGGAATGTAGAGAATTACTAGAGTGTACGCTTAGTGTTTGATTAAATGTCTATGTTAGGATTTTTGAGCAGGGAGCTCAATATGAATCTTTAAATGAGTTATTTCAATGTTTTTGAGTCGTTTATCCATAATTTCTTGGCCTATA